>NW_019104528.1:1129506-1143527 GCF_001995035.1 Momordica charantia
GTAGATTTCTTCTGCTCTCCTCTCAAAGATTGCTAAAGGCCAAGGGTGTGTGGGATGATCAAACAAACAGTTGGAGTAGGGAGATTGAGGATTAGGAAAACCTTAGAAGAATCCTTGATAGCAGAAAATTCTGTCATAAGAAAAGCTGCAGAATCTGGAAGCTCCATAGTAGTGGATGTTTCATTATGAAATCCTTTTTATCTTGTTTGAATCTTGGAGAATCGGTCCTCCAGCTTTTTTACATAAATTTTTGGAGTCTTAAGGTGTTGAAGAAGTGCAAAACCTTTTGGTCTAACTCATAATGGCCTGAATTAATATATATGATAAAACTCAGAGTAGAAATCATTGCACAATTCAAATTGGTGCTGTCTACAGACATAGTCAGGACAACACTCGAGTTCTGACACCTCTTCAACTCTTGTGCTCATGTGGTGGTCTTCGGACCAAGATTTTGGAGACTTTTCAATTCGATGGACTTTTCTAGAGTGCTTTGAAGATTTGGAGATTCAAGGCGAAGATTAAAGTGCTAGAAGGTTTTATGGTCAAATGATTTTGGTGATCTTTGGTGTATTCAGTTGGAATGCAACAGAAATTTTTTTTAAGATGAAGAGAAGACTAGAAGCAGCTTTGTCTTTTATTTGTTTTTTCTTTTAATAATTTTATTTTATTTTGACACAACACTACTTCTACTTCTCATTTATAAATTGAAAAAGTACAAGTGAAATACATAAACTCCCATTAATATAACTTTGGGATATTGTTGTTTATCAGACTTCTTTGGGTGTATTAAATCTAATATTTTTTTGTATGCCCGTGTATATGTTTTCTGTTTTCATTATTCTCAATGAAAAGTTTGGTTTCTTATCCCAAAAAAAAAAAAGAAATCCAATCTTTTTTGTTAGTGTAAGTTGTGTAACTATTTCTTTACTGTTTTAGTTGACGAATGGAAACTGTTTTTGTAACTCCATGGTCTTTTGATGTGCATTCTATTATCTCAAGCAATGGATAATCTTGTTTCTTATAACAAAAAAGATTATATTTAGTAAAACCATTTGTATTATTGTGTCGATGTGATTGCACTCCATATTTATGTTTATGCTTCTTAATTTTGGTTTGTGGTACACTTGCATTTTCTCATGGTTCTGTCTTTTCATCTAGGTTGTTATTTAAAGTTGGATCGTATACTGTGTCTATTATTTATTGTAAAAGAAGTTGAGTTTTAATATGTGAACCAGTAAGTACGAAGCGGGGGAGAAATAAGATCATTGAAGTTTGAATTTGTTTTTATGTTGCATTGATTTTGTTATGATTATTGAAGAAAATGAAAAAAAAATACTACAATAATTATATTTAAAATAGCACACAAAAGAACAAGTCTTTTATCCTAAGTCCAATTTAAAAAATGAATTGGACTTCCTCATATCCTTGGCTTTTGTGAGAATCATTTGAATCAAGTAATTATGGTATGATAATTTGATCAAAATAATCTTTTAACTAAATTAATAGTTGTATCTTGTTTCAATCGTCCTGTTGTGATTTTGGGTGGTAGTGAAAGGCATGCTTTGTAGTATTGTGATCACTTTGCTTTTGTTTTAATTTGTTTTTATATTTTCTTATAAATTTCTATTTTGGTTATGATGTACTGTGTTACCTACTAATGTTCTGCAGCTTCGAATGTCGCAACGAGATTCAAAGGATAGGACTGTGTTGCAATCAACTCCAGCAGCAGCTATTGACGTCGGTGACACTTGTACACTCGTTTGTCAAACTTCTATGAATGGCACTAGTCTTAATTTTTTACCATAAGTTTATTTTCTAAAAAAAAAGTTCTCACTCCTTTGGAGTTTGTATTTTATGTTGCTTTACATTCATCAATGAAAAAGAAACAATGAAAAAGTTGTTTCTTGTTCGAAATTTTTTTTCTAAAAGAAATAACTTTATTTATTTATTTATTTACTAGCTTTAGTCTTATTTGACTTGATGCAGATGTTACCACCAGCTGCCTATTCGGATAATCCATCTACAAGCTTTGCTGCAAAGTTTGTCCATACATCTATCAACAAAAATCGTTGTTCAATTAATAGAGTGTTGGTAAGTTGTACTTTTCTTTTTGAGGATAAGAAACAATATATTTAATGTCCTTTATAAGATGGGGGCTGGGGGAAGGAAAGACACTTACCCTTGTTAAACTTAAAAGATTATTGAACTTTATACCAGAATCATTTGAAAGCAATGTGCTTGTTTACTGTAGAATCTATACATGTGGGAGAATTAAGATAAAAAGGAAGAAATGTAAATGATTGAGCCTATGGATAAGACGGGAATATAAGACTTGAATGTAAAACCTGTAAGAAGATATTATTCGGCTGGTTTACACGTGCAACAATGGGTGCATGAGGGAAATTACACGACTGAGAGTGGAGAATTAGTTATGTGTCAAAGGAGTATATTTTGCAATAGGGAGTTAGTTTGGACCCGCGGAAGTTATTTTGTTAGAGGAAGTATATAGAAAGTATATAAAATCCCTTAAATAAAAAGAGGAACTACATAGGAAGTTGAATAATTGGAGTTAGGCAGGTTGATACTTAGCAAATTGTGGAGAGCTTTAGAGCTCTTGGAAGTTTAAAATCCTTGTATTTCTCCTCTTTTGTCCAATTAGTGTATAAAATAATAGGGTCCCTCAAATTGATCTAACCATTGCTGACCACATGGATTACTATGTTATTGATGGTTTTTAGTTGCCAAGTTAGGGTGAATTTAATTTCCCTTTCCCTAGTCAGTAACTAGAATGGAAAAAAATGGGAATATCAATGCATCAGGATAAACAATTGATAAATGTATTCTCACCAATTTTTTATCTTGAATATCAGTTTGATTCAAAGAAGTTCATGGATATGGGCTACTAATATAAATGGTGGGAAAATCAATGTTGCGGGGATTTAAACTTAACACAGCTACTCTAGTGTCATGTTAAACAATAATGTATTCCAAAAGTTTGAGATGTTAGGTTAGAGTAAATTTAATCATTTAGTATATTATTGCTTCTCTAGGTTTAATGCTTAATGCTTATGTATTCCCTTTTATGTTTTAATTTTTTTAACCATTTAGTATTCTTACTTCTTTAGATTAATGCTTATGTGTTCCCTTTTGTTTTTTACCTTTTTTATTCAGCCGATGGCTTATTCTCAATTTAGAGGTTATTAGTAGAAGAAAATAAAAGAGATCATGTTTACCAGTGATTTTTTAACAATTGTCCTCTCTTCCTCTAAAGTGGACTCCAACAGGGAGACGGCTTATTACAGGCTCACAAAGTGGCGAATTTACCCTTTGGAATGGACAATCGTTCAATTTTGAAATGATTCTTCAGGTATATGGATTCCATAATTAATTAATGAAATTGCATAAAAAAAGTGAATGATGGAGACTTCTGGAACATCGTCATTGGCAGGCTCATGATCAAGCAATCCGGTCTATGGTCTGGAGCCACAACGACAATTGGATGGTCTCTGGTGATGACGGGGGCTCAATAAAGTAATTTTCTCTTGATAAGTTGGATGTATTGTATGGTCTTTTCACAACTTTAGGCAGCGCCACTTCTTTGTTTTATGTAGAATAGATTTGTCGAGCAAATGGTCATTTCATATTTAATATTTTTTGAGCAGGTATTGGCAAAATAACATGAATAATGTGAAGGCAAATAAATCAGCTCATAAAGAATCAGTTCGGGACTTGAGGTAGCAATTAATAACCTTTTCTAGTACCTGCCTCCCGCATACTACTCTTTTTGATAGATAGAATATCTTTTTGAACTTTTTGATAAGATTAAAGATCTTGAATAAAAATGTACTAATAGGATATCGAGAGAAAATTACAACTTACAGCAAAATAACCAATTTTGTACTATAGAAAACAAAGGAAAATTCTGAAACTACTTCCACAACAAAACCGCACAGAATTTATAAGCGGCACGAGGGCCAAAAAAGGAAAGGAGGGATGGGGTTTCTACCACTTTTGGCATAGTGGGAGCCAAAAAGAAACCACACCTAAAGTTGGATCAAATTGTGGTAGTTCAAGTTATTCTTCCATGTTTTGGGGCTTCTTAGACTGTAATTTTGATAGCAGTTAAAATCTGAGACATTTTTCTTTTGGAGAGATCTCTAATGTAAAGGTCCTACCATTTCTCCTCCTCCAAATATAAGAGAGGTTAGGCACCAATGCAAATTCAAAGAGGCTTACATCCTTCTATTGCTTGTCCCATCCAATACATCCTTCTGTTTCTTTGGCTTATTATAACAAGCTTGTTTTGAACAGCTTCTGTAGGACAGATTTGAAATTCTGCTCTTGCTCTGATGATACTACTGTCAAAGTCTGGGACTTTGCTCGGTGCCAAGAAGAGCGTTCTTTGTCTGGTAATGTGCTTTGCATTTCTTTTATACGGTTTGCTTCTAATTGTTGTAGTTGGATTGGTAGCTTAGAGATATTATCCCATGCCTTTGTTCTTTCTTTAGAGGAAAAAATGCCGTGTGCATTTTATATATTTTTGGAGCTTTTGGTCCCAATTGCTTGACGCTTTTGTCTGGGCTTTGACTCTCCCCAACAATATTACCGATTTGATGGGTCTAATTCTTAAGGATCATCCCTTCAGACAGACAAGGAAGCTTTTATGGCTACATATAATAGGACTTTCATTTGGGTCCTAATAGATCGAGAGAAATACTAGAATATTTCAAGACAAGGAAAAGTTTGTAGAAGCTTTGTTCAATTACATTCACCGTTTGGCTTCTTGGTGTAAAAATGTTCACCATTTTAGCGACTATAGCTTGAATCCTCTCATATCAAACTGGAAAATTTATTTGTAGTATCTTGGATGAGTTTATCCTTTTGTACATTTCATATCATCAATGTTCATTGTTTTCTATCTTAAAAAAAATGTTTTGTGGCTTCTTAGACTSTACTTTTCAAAAGTAGATATCAAGACAAAGAAACACATTGATGGAAGTAGTGTTTATAAGTTTTATTTTCAAAACAAAATTGTTATCAAACAGGGTAAGTGCGGTTGTTTGTTTTGAAGATGCATGTACTATGTTATTTTTTTGTTTAGAATTTTTTGAAGTAACCCCAGATTTTCTGTTTTGAACTCAGGCAGGCCATGGGTGGGATGTGAAGAGTGTTGATTGGCACCCCACAAAGTCTCTACTAGTTTCAGGTTTCTGCCTTGGTTTTGTAAACCTTTTCAGATTTTCCCGTGAATGATGATGAAAATATTTATTATTCTGGTTGAAAATTGATCAGGTGGCAAAGACAACCTTGTAAAACTTTGGGATGCAAAAACAGGGAAAGAGCTTTGTTCATTGTAAGTCCAATATCTAGTTATAAAAAAATTAATATTTATGCTGAACTACATTATGAGAAACGATGCTTTTATTTTCAGTCATGGTCATAAAAATACAGTATTATGTGTCAAATGGAATCAAAATGGTAACTGGGTGCTGACTGCTTCGAAGGATCAAATCATCAAGGTGATTAATTTCTCTAACTTGGGATATTCATTTCATCAGTGGATATATATCTTCTCACTCTCTTCCGTTGATGTATTTATTTGCAATTGGATTTATTTGTAATTTTTGCTTTTTCACTCTTTCGAGAGTTTGTATCTTTGAACAATTTTGTTCCTTTTCATTATTTCAATGAGAAGTTCGTATCTTGTTAAAAAAAAAAACTCTCTTCCATTGATGTAATCTTATTTCATTTTTTTTCTTTTGTAGCTTTATGACATCAGGGCTATGAAAGAACTTGAATCTTTCCGTGGGCATAGAAAGGATGTGACTGGTAAATGATTACAATTATGGAATGCTTATTTTATTTGATGATTACATTTAAATACGAAATTTTTGTTAAATTATTTGTGTCGGTTCAAGTACATTTTTTAAAAATGTTTTGAGTACCATTTATCATCATTAGATCTTTCGTTTAAGATTTTCCTCATCCTTCTTAATCTTGGCACATCAAGTTGTACATCTAAGCCTAGGATTCTTCATGGGTTTTGAGACTATTGTCTTACCGTGTGTTTAGTCGAGTTAGAAACCATTCAAGACCCATCAATAAATTATCCATAATACAGCATCCAAAATCTAGCCACAAATAACTTAAACCCAGTCACAAAAGCACCTAAAAGAATGTCTACACATTTCGCTACAAATCTATTATAAAAGGGAAAAAAGAAAACAGTAACAACCTCCATTAATTAAAAGGAGCCAAAATAGACAGCCTAAGGGCTGGGGGATGAGGAAGCACCGACCCAAAAGAACTAATGAAGAACAGTTTTCCAATCTCGATTGAGCATTTTCTATGGTTTAGGCACCAAGTAGAAGTCGTAATTTGTACACAATTACAAAAGGGTCATTAGCATGAATAATATTGTTGAAAACTCGTTATGGAGGAGGTTATTAATCTCACCATTTGAAGTTTAGGTCCAATTTAGTGAAATTAAAGTTTAAGGACAAATTTGACTCACTTAGCTAGTTATTTGGATAAAAATAAATAGTTCCTATTATTTTATAATAGAGTTTTTGAGGGATTGAGGGTCTTAAGAGGCTACTTGAGAGCTTGTTAGATTTAATACTTCTTCGTGGACTTCGATTACTAAGGAGTTATGTAATTATTACTTAGGTGTTCTTCTTTTGAATTGGAGTTCCTTTTTTAGGCTTTGACKTCCTTTTGTTTGGATGCTTTTTTGTATGCTTGTACATTCTTTCATTTGAAAGCCTAATTTATCATTAAAAAAATCTTTAAGGCCAGTACTAATTTCAAGGTGACTTTTCCTTTTATTTTTACTTTAAGGTAAACACTAATATCAGGGTGATTTGTTTTGCAGCATTGGCCTGGCACCCCTTCCATGAAGAGTACTTTGTTAGTGGGAGTTTTGATGGCTCTATTTTTCATTGGCTTGTTGGGTATGTGTATACTTTTAGTTGAATCTTCAATTTCTTGCGTATAATCTATGTTCTTTACTGTTGAGAAATATTTTTGTTTTGGATTTGAAAGTAAAGGAAGAGGGATGAGCCTTTGAATAAATTTTATTATGAAAAAAAGAGGTATTAGGATGGGAGATACCTTTCCTTTATTCCTTTCTTTGCAGTTATGAACGTTTTTAGCCATGTGTGCAAGAATAGATTAGAGTGTGTTTGAGGGTTTCCACATGGCTAGTGAGAGAATTCATCTTTGTCATGTAATGTTTACTGAAGATATGATTATTTTTTGGCTCGGGTACGAGGATTCTCTAATTAATCTTTTAGCAAAGTGTTAGGCCTTTTTTCAGAATCATTTTCAGGCGATCAACAGAGAAAATAGTTCTGTGCTCGGTATTAATTCTGATTTCTTTAAGCTTGCTAGATGGACATCTTTAGGGGGTTGTGAAGTTGGCACTGTTCATAATACTTAGGGTCCATCTTGCTACTTACTTGGGCCTTTTCTACTACTTGGTCCCATCACTATCACTTTTCCTTTTGGAATCGAATTGTGGACAAGGTTCAGAAAAATATTTTCTTACGGAAAAGGTGCACCTAGGTGGTAGGTTGATGCTTATCTAGTTAGTTTTGAGTGAGATTTTGAATTATGCCCTTTTCTTTGTTTAGTATTCCTTCGTTGGTTCAAGGGTACAAAAGAGTACTAGAGATTTATTTTTGGGAGGGTGTTGAAGCAAGTRAGGGTTCTCATTTGGTTAGGTGTGAGGTTGTCTCACGTGTCACGTCCAATTGAGCTGACCCAAGTTTGGGCATAGGAAATTTGAGATTTTGTAATGCAATCCTGCAAGCTAAATGGTTGTGGCGGTTCTCTGTAGAGTTTTTTGAGTCTAATGATTTGTGGGATAAGACGGCAGTGAACAATGTGGTCATCACCCAGATAAATGGGTTTGGAGTTGTGGGGTTAAAGGCACTTTTAGGAACTCTTGGAAGGCGATCTAGTATGGTTTCCTGTGCTTTCTAAGTTTTTGAAATTCACTATTGGGGATGGTCCAGTTGCTTGTTTTTTAGGAGGATTGTTGGGTGGAGGATCCATTGGCCTCATTTTCTCTTGTCTTTACCATCTTTTTTCCCTGAAATTCGTCTTTGGGGCTTTTGCTTTCTTTGTTTTAAGGATTCCACCTCATAAAAAAGGTATGGGGTGGATCAATCTTCAAAGTCTGAGACAATGTTAGCAATTGCCATTTCTCTTTCTTGTTTCATTTTATTGTGCTTTAATCTTGCTTCATGAAGTTAATGTAATTCATTAGAAAGATATAAAGGTATTCAATCTCATGTCATTGATTCTTATTTGCAGACACGAAACTCCTCAGATTGAAATTACCAATGCGCATGATAATAGTGTGTGGGACCTTGCATGGCATCCTATTGGTTATCTTCTTTGCAGGTTTGGATAATCCTGTATTTTGTGCTCTCTATTTGTGCCTCACTATTTGTGTCTATTTTGTTGGAATGTTTGAGGTTCCTATCCTTTCTATAACTCTTGTGCATGGAATAGTTTCGTTAACTTGCAACGCCCCCCCATGAAAAGAAAAAAAAAAAGTAAAATAAATAATTGCTCAGAAGTTATGCTTACAAACCTTCTTTTTCTTCTTCTTTTTTATGAGAAATATTGTACAAAAAATGTTATACATAATTAAATATTTACTTTAAACCATGGAAGCTTTCCACATCTTTAACTAATTTTGGGTGGGCTAGCAAGTCTAAACCTTAACCACTGCATTGCACTTAGGTGTGAGGCTGGCTGAAACTCAGCAAAGGCCAGGTGAGGCACCCTTCCATCAGTCCTACCTCCTAGTTAGACAAAATAGGAAAAAGAAGAAGAAAAGAGGTGGTAGGTTCAACTCTAATTCTGTTCTAACTCTTGGGTTTGAGAAGAAAAGAGAGACAGATAGGAAGGGCTCATAACTCATACCTCTCTTGCGTCTCTCTCTTTTTTGTTAGGTGTGTTCATGTTTGAGTTCTAATATGTTTTGGACACAATCCAATTGTTTGGTTTTAAATTATTCAACCCAAAATATTTTAGTTATTTGATAGGGATGTCAAACATACCTTATCAACCACTATTTCAAAACCTTTTTTAAACCAAGTGGATTTATAAGGAGTGCAATGTCTTGCGCAAGAGAGCTTTAATTGCCTAGCAAGCTCAATATTAGCAATTTGCTTACTATTTTGCACTATCGGTTATGGTCTCACATACCTTGTCTGTAGACATTATCCTTAAAATATTTTGGTTAAGAGAATGGTTCTTCATTTGTATAAGCAAGACCTTTTGTATAATGCTGAAGAAAGGGTTCCCATCATCCCCTTCCATGTAAACAATTTTTTTAATCTTCCTTATATATATCACCAACCTTACTTTTGAAATCTTCATCCACTGTGTCAAAAGTTTTGGACTGTTTTCGTTGAGGAAATCTTCATCCACTTCTGAGAGACTTTTCATGCCAAGGCAACAACACAATGAAAGACATAAAGAAAGAGAAYAAAGGGTTTTTACAGGAAGCATGAAATTAGATGCACATCATCAACCACATGCCTTTGAAACTGACCCTAAAATYCTAACCAAACCACACAGAGAGAGAAAGAGAGAGACACTCTTCTTCTCATTCTTCAACAACACTAGAAAAAACAACTTCTATTCTTTCTTCAACAAAAAAAAAAAAAAAACTCAATTTTCTGGGTCCTGCCATTACAAACGGACAAATGGAGTGTTCTGCTTCAGCTACTACTTCATTCCTTCTTATCCTGAACCAACCTTAAAAGATAACTTTGCAAACGAGTTTTCACTTTAGAGAGTTTAAGGCATTCTGACAAGTCCATCCTGTCATAATGGTGCCATCTTCAGGAAGTCATTTGTAAGGTTGGAGCAACTCTCCTAACCAGATTTGCACAGTTGCCATCCCCATTGTCTTCACAGGGTACACACCCTTCTTCCCGCCCCAAACGGAGCCAATCTCAAATCACTCCCCATAACACTCACCCCCGCATGAGCTAATTTGGGTCAAACTTCTCTAGCTCCGCCCACACCCTCCGTTGTGCGTGATTGCCCACATGTTCACCATTGCCATCGTGCTAGTTGAGATTTATCGTTGGCTGATGTGGATGTCATGAACAGCCAGGCGAGACCATGACAGAAAAGGGTTGGGCGAGTGCATTCTTAAACACTCCTTAATGAGAGACTTGGAATGTCGAAATCGGAAATGGTTTTGGATTTTCCCACCACAGAATTCTTTTGTTGCTGGGCTTTGGTTTGAATTTCTGGGCACAACACCATTCTTGCTAATATTCGTTTGGAGTTAGGACGATACTTTAGTTGATATGTAGCATTGCTTGTATTTGCAGACTTACATCAGTTTGCAACCAATCTAGAAAGTCTGCTATATTGATTCTACCATCAAAAGTTAGGAGATCAAATTTTATTTTAACTCGGATAATTTATTCTGTCATAAAAATTGTTAACAGATGCTTGCCTTTGAATGTCATCATTCTTGGTCTTCTTACACTTCTATAATTCCTCTTCAACATCATCATCATCATCATTAATTTATTTTTTTGACAATGAGAACAAGAACCTTTTTCTTTAACAATTTTGTTTTCCAATAATTAATGGGTTATCTCCTCCTTTCTTTTTATAATATTTATTTGATCAATTAAATACTTGTTTCTTCTTCTTCTTAAAGAGAAAGAGAAAAGAAAAAAGGTCCTCTGATTAGGATGGATATAATATAACTGATGGATGGACATCTCAAAAGTTCAGAGGTTCCTCTCTTCAATCCTTTCTTCTACAATTTTCTTGGTTCCATGACATCAGCCATATGACTTCAAAGGTTGATTACTATAAGCCAAACGAGTCCCTTGAAGCTGTTAAGTAATGTTTGTCAAGGACTATTGTACACCATCAATTGTACGTTGCAATGCTGCCATTTGATCAGGGACATCAATAAATGAGGAAAGTTGTTTCTATAATTTGGGGACAACAACCTGAATCTTATGTGAATTGTTTTCATGTACAGCAGGAAGTTTTTCACTGGCCATAATCACAAGGTTGCTCTGATACCAAGCTTGGTCCATATGGAAGACAAGGATTGTGAAATGGATCTTGGTTGATTTTATTAATCATAAAATTTTCAAAATCTGGTAACTGGTCGACTCATGGCTTCTTCAGATAGCCAATGAGTACAGTAAGAAATAAGTTAACACAGTAAAATACAAGTGAGGATAACGACTGTTACCATGATGAACAGTAAATAAAGCCCTTAAGATTAAGTAACCGGTAAAATCATCACATCATAATCCCTTCCAAAAATTGTTTGTCTTCTCCTTTCTACATTTTTGTTTTCTAAGGATGTAGATCAATGCCTTCTCATCAGCTACTCCACTCTGCTGTGGGGTATCTACATGCGTGCTTTTGCTTTCAAAGTTTTGCAATTTATACTCATTCATGTGTTGCTAAATACTGATAGCATCTTATAACATTTCATTTCTTATTTCCCCAAGAAAATGGATTATTTTGGAACCACTGGTTACCTTAGGTTCTGATGAAGGATGTTTTTTTTTGCAGTGGTAGCAACGATCACACAACCAAGTTTTGGTGTAGAAATAGGCCAGGAGACACTGCTCGTGATAAGTTCAGCTCAGGTAAGCTTTACTGAATACCTAAGATTGAGAACATGTGCAGATACAAGGCTTATTTATTTGGGTTTGCCTTCAACAGACCTAAGTTGAAACAGCATAATGTCATTGTTGATTTGTACATTCTGTGTTGATAGTGCATGATGAATCTAGAACTCACACGGTTGTCCCAACGTATGAGAGAAGAATCGATTGCATGTGGAAATGTCATCTGTTTTTGACTTCATATGCTTTTTATTAGGTTACAATGAGCAAAATCCTGCTGGTTCTGCTCGTATGACTGGTAACTTTGTGGTTCCTGATGGACCTACTACTCCCGGACCATTTCCTCCTGGGTTGGCTCGAAATGATGGGACCATTCCTGGCATTGGAGTTGCAATGCCCTTATCTGATACTGCAGCAATGGGAGAACATAAGCAACCACATCAAATTTCAATGCCAGTAGGGGCTCCTCCACTCCCACCTGGTCCACACCCTTCTCTTCTTGCTGCTAATCAGCAGCATTCTTACCAACAGAATCCTCAGCAGTTCTTGCAACAGCAGCAGCAGCAATCACAGCACCACCAGACCCAACAAATGGCCCCAGTGCCCATGCAACCTCAAAACTTGCCACAGTTACAGCCTCCATCACATTTTCCTTTGCTCCCACACCCAAATTTACCTCGACCACCTCAAATGCCCTCGCTGAATATGCCTTCTCAACCAGGATCATTGCCTTCATCAGGACCTTCCTCGGTGCCAATGCCTATGCCTGGCCCAATGGTATGACATTTTGCTATGGTCTCTTCGTTTAATTTTGGTTTTCTTATTATCTGAATTTCTAAATCAATAAATAAGATTAATTATATAGTTCGATAACATTTTTTAACTGTTCATATTAAAATTATAGATCATTTCTCTTGTGCTCATTATTAAGACTAATTTATTATTATTATTTTTTATCAGAAACATAATAAATAAATTTTCAATTTCATTCTATACATTAAAATTATATTGCAAGAGTGATTGCCACTAATTGAAGAGGGATAGGCAAAGAGGTAGAGCTACTTAAAATAAAATGGAAAATTGCTGGTCTCTTTGAACGATGACATGCAAGAATTTTCTGGCCGTTAGAAATTATCGTTATTTCCTTTTCCTTCCTCCCCTACAGACACAAACACACTCTTCCCACTTTTCTGTTGAAGGTCTGATGAACTTAACTATGCTTATAGGGGATGCAAGGATCTATGAATCAGATGGTTCCTCCAATGCCACAGAATCACTTTATGGGCATGAATCCAATGCACTCTGGATCTATGCCTACTAGTGGTGCACCACCTTCTGTCCAAGGTTTTCAGAATAGCTTACCAAATATGCAGGGCCCAGCAAATGCGTCTGGGGCACCAATGTATCCACAGGGTGGTGGATTCAATCGGACGCAGGCTGGACAAATGCCAATGACGCCGGGGTTCAATCCGTACCAGGTACGACCATAATAGTTATTGTTATTTCTAATATCATCTTCCGACTGTCTTCATATGCGTTATATTCTCTTGGCTTGTGGACGTTCTTRTAACGTTGCATATTTTAAGCCACCAGATTTCTTGAATGTCTTGCCTTCTGCTTTGCAGTTTGGCGGTCAACCCGGGATGCCTCCACCACAACCACCAGGCCCTCCGCCTCATGGCCAGAAGCCCCAGTAATCCATTCGTCATCGTGTGCACCGAAGAAAAGGCCCCTCACATTCCTTTTCAYATGTTGTATTCCTTTCAAAATATTTGATGAGGTTGCTGTTAAGCTGTGGTTTATTTTTAGTTAACTTCACGAGTTTCTTTATATTTTACAGGTCTAGTGTAAAACAAACCTGCTCTCCCCTAGGTTTTTAATTTTGATTTTTATCCTTTATTATTGATGTAACATTCTAATGAATGATTTTAGTGAAATATCGTAAACTATTAGTTGACTCCATGCAAATTGTCTTCACTAGCCTAACCGACTGTTGAGATTTATGGATGTTATGCCTCTTGACGCGTATATATAGTTCTTTTTTTTGTTGGATTTATATCATTCTACTAAGTACTAACATCAAAGTTGCAATGTATGTCTACTATTATTGTACTGTATATATTTTTTAAATATTATAATTTAGATGAGGGATAGAGATTTGAACTGTTGAAGAGGGTTATTAATATCTTGATCATTGAACTACGTACGTTTTAACTCTTATTTTGATAAAGATGAGATGGATATACACTAATATTCTTACCATTTTAACTTTATCATTAAAATTCTTGTAGGCTGTGATACCCAAAAGAAGTCCGTGACTATTTTGCATTTTTATAATTTTTTTTTTTGCATTATGCTCCTCTTACCCTCACATGGCCCTAT
>NW_019104528.1:1143777-1163662 GCF_001995035.1 Momordica charantia
GCTTTAGATGATCAATTATTAGTATTGTAGATCAAGTTGAGAAAAAATTTAAAGAGATTTGAGAAGATTTTGATGAGATTATGAGTTTTAATAAAATGATTAGAAAAAAACAATAGCTAACAATTGTCTTCTTATTATAGGGCCACTTGAAGGTAATGAGCACAATCGACATCAGAGCCCCGAACTCTACTGTCATCAAGTTCAAAGCTGTCCGTGTAATTTTATGAGCCAAGATGTTTGAATCTCTCATGATTTTATTGTTTACTTATTTACCTAGGGTTGGAAACGATGAAAACAGTTTTGTCTCAAGATACTCGAGAAGTGTTTTTTTTTTCTCTAATAATATTTTAGAATGGGTCTAAACTTTTGGTTGTATTCTCTCTTTTCATGCTATTTTTCATAGTATTTTAGAATTTAAGATGATAAGAGTGATTCAACCCTAGTTGAAACAATTTAGTGCCACTAATTCTAAATAAAAGATGGGAGTTTTTTAGTCCATTTGTACTCAATATTTCATAAATTGCTATTATTTTAATTATTAGTAAAACTAAATTTCCAGATTTAAATTATAATATGTTTTGTCTGCAAATTGACTTTAATTAATACCCATTAATATAATGTAATTTAGTAATTTAATATTTTTATTGAATGCCAATCAAATTTTACCATATGTCAAAATCTTTTCAAAATTTTCTAAAATAACTTCCATTCAAAGATTTTACTACTATTTCTCTACGTTCAAGATTTAATCAACAGGAAAAGAAAGATATATCGATTTTCTTCTTCTTAGTAAAAAGTATTATAAACATATACTTGTAATAATCTTAGATATTAGGTTATATCTAACATAATAATTACTTTTTCCAAATATAAATCATAATACTCCCATCTAAAGAGAGAATAAAATACTAAAATATTATATCTGCCACCATAGATTCAAAAATAAAAAGCAAGTTAGTAAATATATTACTTATAACTGGAAGGCACCCGTATAAACAACAATGATACATAGTATAAGTTATGTATATCTCTAGAATAACTGAATAACTCGACCATAATAAGAAAAAATATAATATTTAAATGTCAAAAAAATCCAATAAATTATAGGCTATACTCCAATTTGAAACCCACGAATCGTAGTTCAGACAATATAACATAGTGCATATGGCGAGTATATGGAGTATTTGTCATATATATGATGCCATGATATTATAGTTTAATGGTGTTTTTGAACACTATCATAGTCGGGTGTGATGAAATTTTCATTCTAGAAACTAGAACACGGTTATAAACTCAATTGTTCTTTAAAAAAGAAAAAATATATGTTCATTATTATTATTTGTATTTGTGAATATTCGAGTTAACTTGCACACATGACTGATCTAGAGATATATGAGTTGTTTTTTTGTTTTTTGAAAAAATATGGGTTGTATTTGATTACACTGTCCATAATCTAGTTATGATTTTTTTTTTCTATAAATTAGTTGATTGGTAAAGTTAAATTCAATTGTAGCTAGGAAAAATTTTACCCCTCAACTTGGTAAAGTAAATTTTTTTAAAAAAAAGAAAAACCTTTTAACTTTCAATTGGATCAAACCAGCCGAGAGGAGTACCATAATTGACATCTATCTCTAACCAAGTGATCATGAATTCAAAGCCCCACCCCTACATGTTGGTTTAAAAGAAAAATTGGATCAAATTAGACTTCATACCTTGCAATTTGTACATGACTTTAAGTTGAAAGTACAAAGACCGCCTTTGTACTTTCAACTTTTATTCATTTTAGTTCTCTTCTTTCAGAACGTCCAATTTAGTCAATCACAAATATTATAAAATTTATTGTTAAATTTTTACGAATAAGAATCATTTTGAATATTTTCAAAGAGTATTATAGAGACTAAAACAAACGAAAATCGAAAGTATATAGACCAAAATAAATATTTTAAAAATATATGAACCAAAATAAAACAAAGTTAAAAGTAAGAAAGACAGAATAGTACTTAAAGCTTTCCAAAACTAAGATCTAAATATCTATTTATGCAATACTTCACATGTAAAGTGTAATCCCATATATCTAACCACAAAAAGAAGAAACATTTCACATCTTCAGACCTCACTAACAATTTTCTTTCACTTTCACTAATCTCCAAAAAGGCTGCATCTAAGAAAGCATCATGATCTCTCAAAGTGCAGTATTTTCCCTTCTATAAAATTTTCTTCAAAGTAGAGATGAGGTTAATTTTGACTTCAACAATTATAGTGTCATCAACGATGAAGCCTTTTGTTGGATCCTTGAGATCGCTCAATGACAAGAAATCCGGACTACCCCAGCCACCAGATTCTACACCACCAATCCCAAACCAACACTTGCCTGCACACACAAAAATCCAACTTTAAAAAAGTGATTTTAGCCGATTCAAAAGTACTTTTAAAAAATTTCATAGCACTAATTACCTACTTAAACGTGATTTTAGGACTTTCAAAGTGCTTTAGAGGATTGGTGAAAAGTACTACTCTAAGAACAAAAGTCAAAACTCATTTACTCAAGGAAAAGAAAAAACTGATGTAAAGAAAGATTGGAAAATGTAAACCTTTGAGTGACTTACATGTTACTTTAATCTTTGGTTCAACTTTAAGTTGACTCAATATCAACGTACACTTGAGAACCTTTGGGAAGCTCTTTGAAACTATTAAGATGCAGGTACAAGGATAAAAAGCCAGACTTCGCTTTGGAGCTTCCTTTAGGATACAACCAAATACTCCTGAAAAGATACGTTATGAAAGATAGATTCAGTAAGACCCTTTTGGTAACGTTTATGTTTCTTGTTTCTTCAGAAAAATAGAATTGCATGTCCCAACACCCATGAATTCAAAGATGATCAAACACCATTTATAGGTATGTTTTGTAACAAATTGGAAACGGAAACAAGAAACAAGAAACGAGAACGTTACTAAACGAACTTCATACAACTTTATATGGAAGACATAATGGCAGAAGCAAGTTTTTTTATACCAACGGTAGTTCTCCACTGTAAAAGGATTGGACTGATGACCAGTGGAGCGTAGCTTAGCTGAGAAAATTTGTTGATTTTCCAGGTATATTTGTAATTTTTGGGTTGCTTGATGAAGGAAAAGACCTCCCCTTTGCCATAACATTTCATAACAAAAATGTCCACTCCAAAAACACAGCAATCATCAACCAAGAGCCCATTTGAAGGATCATTGAAAGTTTCAAGTGAAACCAACTTTTGAAAGCCCCACTCTGTCTTGATTGCACTAAAACGTCTCATTTTCCCATCTGAATCATCAAGATCACACAGTGATGTATTATACAAATATGAATATGATCAAACAAAACTTCAAAAGGAAACTTAAGAAACCTCAATGTTTTCAGCTTTGGTTACCTTGGATTGTCAAATATTTGTCTCTGATACTGTCATAAACAAGAAACGTAAACACAACATTGAGCTCACAAGTGCTAATTTCCTACAACAACAAACAAAATAGTCCCAGAAACAAAAACAGTTACAAACTGAAACCAATATTACTTGGATTTGCAATGTAAAAATCTAATAATGGAATTCTTTTATACAATTCACCATTTATAACCGCCGGCATCGAAGTTCTGGGATTCGTATATTTCACGCTTGGAACTAGCAAGTACATCCTTCAGCAACGAAAAAGATTGGATTTTTAGGGTATAATGGACTGGTTTTTCATCTCGGGTGGACCTTATAACTGCACAGAACATTGAAAAATTAAATGAGCATTCAAATTAAAACAAGCCTAGTAACCCATTATGAATAACTTGACGTAGTTGTTAATAGAGTAGTAGAACAAGTTTGGAAGAGTTTACTGATATGGAATTTGAATGATGAAATTGAAACTTCAAGAGAGAGAGAGATGTTCAAACCGGAAGCAGAATGTTGGTTCGTCCTTTCGTCTCCATTAATATCTGTTTGTTTCCTCTTTGTTCCCATTGCGTTCTTCCCAAATTTGAATACAGGGGAAGCAAGATATGATAAATCGCAATCCTCCTCCTCCTCTCAAATCTATTATGCAGGTTTTTAAAACGGTTAAATGCAAAATAAATAAAAATAGTTATTATAAAGATTGTTCGAACCCTGGATTTAGGGTGTGTTAGAGATCGTGATGTCGATATGATTTTATCATATTATACTTTTCATAGATCATGTGAAGTTAAAAAATTGATCTTAGGATAATTTAAAATTGTTTTAAATGGATTTTTAAAATATCACTCCTAAGTACAAATATATCTAATTTTGAAAAATCAATTACAAGTAAATCTCTTTATTTTTCAAAATCAATCCGCATCACTTCCAAACACAACTTTACAAATCACAATTAGTTTAAAATCATTTTTTAAATTTAATCTCATCACTCCACTTCTACTGGCATATTTTTCAGTCACCATCCAATCAAAATACAACTTAATTTTCTATTTTGCTGGTATGTCTTAGTCGGTTTTATTTCTTTTTATTTCAATTTTTACAAGACTAATTTGATTAAAAAAATTCGTTCTAAATAGAATTTGTAAAGAGATTGATAGCTTGATACATTTAAAATATCTTTTTAGTTTTTTAAAACTATCTTTGGTTTGTTTTTTCTTTTTACACTTTTATTTTAGTTGAAGTATTGTGTTTTCTTGGAGAATAAGAAAGTCGCGGCATGAGAATGAGAAAGAAAATAAATGGACAAAGATGATAGTTGGGAAGGGAAAGTTAGATTATGGTTTAAGTTTGTTTAATTGTGTACTAAAAAAAAGTTTTTTATTTGTTTTTATTTTTTATATTTATAATAAACATATGAATTATTTTGATTCATCTCTGCTGGACCTAATTACAACTGCACACAATAAATTAAATTAACCATCGCATTATTCAAACGTAACTCTGCAAATTACAATACATAAATTATTATTATTATTAAATATATGAACTTGAGAGTACGAGAGGGAGTTTTTACCGCATGCAGAATCTTGCGAGGAGGAGATGACATTATTCTTCTCCATTCCCTCTTCCGTTTTGAATACTTGAATTTGAAATTTAAACGATGAAACCTAAAATAATTAACTTCCTGATTCAACAACTTAGGGAAAAGTTTTAATTCCCTTCTGTAATTAACTCAAACCAAGCATCCGAAAAATCAAATTTATCATTATATTTGTTGGGCACAACAAAAGAGTGACTAAACCGAAATCAATTAATTGAGATATAGCTACAACTTTATTAGTTTTGTTTTTTGTTTCTATTTTCCCAGTTATGTAAACAATTACACCAACTACTTGTTACAATTCAATTTTATCGATCATTCACAGAGAAATGCAAGAATAAGAAGCAAAGAATTATTCTTGACTTGAAAAGATTAATAAATTTCTACCTATCACGAATCTCCCAAGCTTACCAATTGGAGTTGAATCAAAATAAACCATAGCCACTATGGTAGAAGAAGAAGCCTCAATTTAAAAAGAAGAGTTCTTGATGGCTGAGATGTGAAGACGTTGGATTTTCTGATAGAATAGTGATTAGTTTATAGAGAGGCCGTTCTCTGATAAAAAATATCTAATTAGTTGGGAAATCTTATTTGAAATAGAATTATTTATAAAAGAGTTTATCCAAGGGAATTTATGAAATATTTTTTAATTTGATTATATTAGCTTATTTACAAAATAGTCAATATATAAGTTGGTCTCTCTAATTTGAAGTCTGAATTATCATTGTTAATCTTAAGATACCTCGCTACTTAAAATCCAGTGAAGGCAAAGGGAACCAGTTCGGATCATAGCCGAACTGGTGCAAAGCCAAACGGTTTCACTGCTACCGACGTGGCAGACCAACCATTCTCCCACTAAGCAGTTTCCTATTTTTACGGTACGGAACTGGAACCGTTTTATTCAAATGGGGAGCCATAATTCCCAACCGTTACTTTCTCATCTCTTATAAATACCACGGGGACAAATGAGGGGTACGTAAAACTTATTAACTTAAATTCGTTTTTGTAGGTTAATTATCCTAGAGTGATCTTTATCAGAAATTCTTCTATAAGAACAATCATCTAAATTTGTGTTTTTAAATTATTATTTTTCAATATCACAAAATATTAAATTCAAATATTTAAATTTAAGTAAATTAATAAAATGCAGAATAAAGATACAAAATATGAGTTTATGTTTGTATCTTATCACCCTTCTTTTTGGTGAAAACATTTAGTTGGTATATTATGCCATTTTCACGTGTACGTGTTTTTTAAATATAGATACATTTTATTACTACTATTTTAAGGGATGGAGTTTGGAAGAAAATAACCGGGGTTGTTATTTCGTTGACAATCAAAGATTCTCTTTTTTTTTTTAGATTTATTGAATAAATGGATTTAATGAATATAGGTTTCGTAAATTTGTTTTTGAAAACTGTTTTTGAATGCTGTGATTGTAATTTCATAAAACAACCTTAATTGTTTTTAGATTTTTAATCTGTGTAAAATTTTAAAATGCATAATTATATTTGAAAAGACAAAAACTTGTTAAATATATTATTTCTTGTATAAACCTAATCTCGTTCTCGTTAAGATTAGAACATGTAAAATTTAATACATTATAAATTATATGATATTGTAAAATAATAATGGTACAGATTGTATAACGTTTATGTTAACTAATAATATTTTAGATTGAACTAAATATTTAGTCGGGACATGAGAATGGTTTATAACTATATTACAAAACAAGTTTGAACATTTTTCTAAATTGAGATTCAATGTTAAATCTGTTACCAAACACAAATATGAAAATATGTGATACAATTCTTGTGTTTTTATCTATTTTTTAGAATTATGTTTTCAGACATCAACCAAACATACCCTGACTCATTTTTTCGTATTTGACAACCTTAGAAATAAAAGTATATAGGGGTCGAAATATCGTTTTATATTTCTTAAACTTTTATCGTCTTTCACTTTGGTTTTCAAACTTCTAACACTTCAAATTTTGTGATTATTATAAAAGCAGTAATTTGAAATCATATCTGTTTAGTTTAAAAAAATGTCACGTGATAACAAAATACAATCGAGATCCAAAGATGAGAGTGGGGATGCTTTTTGAAAAAAAAAAATTAAGCCCAGGAATCTATTGTGAATAATTAGGACTCGTTTAGTAACGTTCATGTTTCTTGTTCTCGTTTGTTGATTTTTAATGAAGAAAAATGAATTGCATGGCTCCAACATCCATTGAATTCAAGTATGATAAAATAATATTTTTAATTATATTTTGAAACATAGTGGAAATGAGAACAAGAAAGARGAAATTTGTTTTGTTTGTTTTCAAAATTTCTAAAGAATGTTCCCAAATAAGGAGAAACAAGAAACAAAGTTTTTTTTTTTGGGAAAAAGAGACTTCATTGATGTATGTGATCAGAAACATACACAAAAAAAGAGGCCTATAACAAGAAACAAAGTTAGTTTCAAAATGCTTAGATTTCTTATGAAAATTGGAAACGAGAAACAAGAGAACTTTACCAAACGAGCCTTAAGTTGACGTAGTTGTTAATAAAGCAGTAGAAGAAGTTTGGAAGAGTTTGTAATATGGATTTTGAATGCTCAAATTAAGAGTTCAAGTGAAGAGATGTTAAACCGATGACATTCTTCCTTTCGTCTCCCATTGTATGAATATCTATTTGTTTCCTCTCTGTTCCCATTGCCACAACAACACAACAGGGACACAGGTCAAAGCGAGCATAACTCAGCGATAATTGACATAAAACTCCAATGAAGAGGTTGTGAGTTCGAATCCCCTCCCTAACATGTAGTACTAAAAAAAACAAACAGATCGAGTCCCAGTGAAATATAGCACCTCTTATACAAATCTAGAAAAGGAAAAATGTAAAATAATAAATAAATAAAACCAATTATTCTTTAAAGGTTAAATTTTGACAAATATTATTACGAACTTTGAATTCTTTTTTAATTGGTTGGACGACTTTTCACATTTTTTCTCTCTCCCTGCAACTTCTCACTTCCTTCTTTTTCTCTATTCTTCCTCTGCCTTCATTCTCAACTTGATGCAGTATATATTGATACTGGATCATCTAAGCTAAAAGTTAAGGGGAAAAAAAATTTAACAACTTTAATCCAATATCCCAAAACTTCTTCAAATTACAATCATTTACAAAAATGACTATAAACAACAAATTGTAGAAAAACTCCATCTAAAATTAGAAGATGGTAAGGCACATATATGTGTACATTTAAATTGTTGATAAATATTCGTGAAGATTCATTTTTCATTTGATAAACCTTGAGTTGCGTCAAGTTAGCCGTTTATCCAATCATTGCAATTGATGTTCGATCCCGAAGAGAAGGAAGGGATCTTCGTAAAGTGGGTTTTTATGATCCGATAAAGAATCAAACCTATTTAAATGTTCCTGCTATTCTATATTTCCTTGAAAAAGGCGCTCAACCTACAGGAACTGTTCATGATATTTTAAAGAAGGCAACCACCAACACTGGTCTTGTTTATATGCATCCAAAATTGAGAAGTGTTTAAATAGATTTGAATGGGATACAAAATAGGAAAATACCAACAATTTTTTTAGTACAACAAGTAGGGTGGAGATTGGAATTCCGTCGTGATCACATACATATGCCAATTCTGGCAATTGCAAGTACAAATGGAAGAGCAGATGTTAACATTGGGGAGGTGATTGATGGTGTCTCCTCTCCTCCTCATCCATGGTGTCACAAATTGACCTTCCATTAGTTTCCGGCAAACATGCAGCAAAAAGACCACAAGCAGCAATGACAATCCCAAACACTCCATAAGACAAAAACTCCATATTCCTCCCAGCCACCGCCAGAAACGAACCCACCACTCCCCCAATCACCAGCGCCTGCCTCACCAACGACATCGCCGAGTTCCTCACGCACGTCGGAAAAAGCTCAATCGTGAACATCAGCAGCACGTTCACCACCGTACACGCGCAGAAGAAAGAAACCAACTCCAAACTCAGCTTCACCTTCAGCTTCATCACCGACAACACGCTGCAAATTCCGCTCACCATGGCGAACCCCACAAGGGCGCCCCTCCTATTCAACCTCCCTATCAGCAACAACGTGAACAGCGCCGCCGGCAGCTCCGACAAAGCGTTCAGCGCCGCGCTTACGTACAGATTCGTCCCCAAGTTCCCCAGCCCCAACGGCATCCCGTAGTACGACATTCCCGTCCCCAAACCGATGCTCATCACCGCAACCATCCTCTGGATGCACCATCTCTTTTCAAACAACATCTTCATGGCCGACATGAAGCTCTCCACGGCGGCTTCCTCTTTGTGTCCTTGCACCAGCAACCATCTGGGGGACTCACGGACTGAAAACTGAAGCAGCAAGCAATAGAGGAGTACCGGGACGGAGGTCCATATGTAGAGGCTCCTCCAAGAACAACCCTCCAGGGCGTAGGCTAGAAGAGGTAAGGATAGAAACCCGAAGGTGAAGGCGAAGAATCCGGTGACTCCGACTTGCCCTCGCCAGCGCTTGCCCACAAGCTCCGTGGAGAGGACGAGAGCGCATGTGCCGACGTTGGCGCGACCGAACCCAGAGAGGAACCTGATTAGATTGAAATTTCAGGAAGGAGAGAAAGTAGAGAGAATTAAAAAGGAAAATATTGGCTTATTGCTAATAAGGAGCAACTTTTTCCTTACCATCATTCAATATCTGACGACTGACGACTAAAAGAGAGAAATATGTAAAAAGAAAAAACAATTTAAAAGAAAGAGTTGTCAAATAGCAAGGAATGAGTTGTCAATGAACGAGTATTTTCAAATTACAAAATATAATTTCATATTGAATTGAATTCGTTAATCTTTGTATAAAAACCTACCCATGTATAAATAAGAAAATTCATAATCATAAAAGCAATATAAAACCTAAATCAAATATAATAGTAAACCTAAATCATATCAATATCCTAAATCATGATATATCAGAACCTAAAGGTGGAGTAGATCCAGATGTTGGAGGAGAAGGCGGTGAGGAAGGAGGAAGAGGACATGATGAGACAGGAAAGGAGGAGGGTGTTCTTGCGGCCTAGAGAGGAGTCGGCGAGAGTGGCGAGGGCGAAGCCGCCGACGATGCAGCCGAGGAAGAATGAGGATGAAGGGAGGCCGGAGAAGAAGGAAGGGGCGCAGTACAAGCCCCATTCAGACACAATGGAGGAGTGTGAGCCGGCGGGGGAATCCCATGCCCATGAGTCCTTGGGTGACAGGCAAATATCGCAACTAGAGTTTGAATTGGAAGCCTCAACTGATCCAGTAGTACAGTGCCATTTGGGATTGGCGTCAGTGAAGACAGCAATGAAAGTTTGTTGGGCGTCGAAAAACCATGCAAGGCAGACCACAAGGGCTTGAAGGAGTTGGGCGGCCAATCCCAAATCTCGTACACAGCGTTCAAACATGGAGTCTAGGGAAGGTCCATGGAGCTCATCAGTGGAGCTTGAGGCTATGGCTGGCGACAACAGAAGCGAAGAAGTGTCATGATCCGCCATTGATGGTGTGGTGGAAATGGAAATTGAATTGGAAAGGATTAGCCCGCAATTGCATCACTCCTCTTTTGGTCCTTCACCATGGTCCGAACCAAGTTGCTATTTGCCTAACTCTCAACAACTTCTATGTGTATGTCAAACCTTTACATTACAATAATAATTCGTTCAACCAAACAATGAGTGACCACATCATCACATTTTCTTATATAATAAATATTAGCCAACGTCACTCTTCTTTTTGTCTTTCACCATAATCGTGACAAGTGGCTCAACAACTTCCATGCGTATTTCATGTGTCCTTTCCAAAAAACTTCCATGTTTATTTCGAGACTTTACATAATTAACATAATAATTCAAATTCATAAGAAAGATTCTATTATTTTAGCAAACTCCTCCCCCTTCTGTTTAATATTTTCACCTTGGTCCCAACAAGAGGTCACTGCATGGCTCTCATCAACAACTTCTATGTGTATTGGCGAACTTTACATTATGATAACAATTCATCCAACCAAGCAATGAATCACCACATCAATCACATTTTCTTATATAATAAATAATATATATTTATTAACCAATTACGACCTAGCCTCCTCTTTTCTTTATTTGACATGTTAATTATTAAGTTAATCTTAATTTTGTAAATCAAACTCATAAAAATATTCTACTATTTTAGCTCACATCTTCCCTCTTTTGTCTTTTACTATAGTTCGTGACAAGTTGTGATTGCTTGGCTCTCAACAATTTTATGCCGCGACAACCTGTTAGCTGTCAACAATTTCTTTTGTGCATTTCCAACTTTACATTACAATAGTAATTCGTCCAACCAAGCAACATGTATCACTTCATTATCACATTTTGGTATTAGTTAATATATATCCCTGTTTTTGGACGTGTTAATAGTTTAATCTTAATTTAGTAAATCAAACTCATAAGAAATATTATACTATTTCAGCCGGCCACTTCTTCCATCCTTTTGTCTTCACTATAATTTTGATAAGCTGTCACTGCATGGTTCTCAACAATTTCGATGTGTATTTACAACTTTAAGCCAGAGTAATAATTCATCCAACCAAGCAAGGTGCAGATGGGTGGAATGCGTGTGCAGTTTCCAAATAAGGATTCCATCCGGCCATCCCTTCAAATCCCACGCCGTCGCATTGCTTCATTTCTTATTTTGTGATTTAACAACTCCAAATATCCAACCAAAACTTCACTTCTATACTTTTTTTTTTCTTTTCTAAAGCACTTCTATACTTGTTTTGCCTGCGATGTATTAACTTCATCTTTATGATCATATGCCACATCTTTCACCTAATGCTTGCTACTATAATTTATTTTTTTACCCGTCTATGGTTTATATTGTATTAAAGCCCTATTTATATCAAGGAAATGAGAATTAAAATTTTTATATCATCGTCGTGTTTAACTAAATTATAGGAATGAAATGAATTGGTGGGACTCTCTTGAAACTTCTAATCTCATCCTTTATCTTGTGGGCTCTACATCCTTATAATGAATACTTTACAACTTTTAACCTTCTTTTCTTTTGGATTAAGGAGATCCACAATTTTTTAATTAATTGTTTTAGTTGATTTGATATAAAACATTACAAATTTCTATTTAATTTTTAATTATTATTATTAATTATTTAAAATAGAATTCATTATTATTAAATATTACAACAATAAAACTTAGTAATATTTTATATTAAATTATGGTTGTTATAATAAAAAAAATTATTCAAGTTTTGTAATTTATTTTAATTATTTAATACTTGTTAATATTAAATAATTCGCTATAATAAAAAAAATTACCATCAATAAAATAAAATAAATTATAAATAAGAAAGAGGTATATTTGTTATATTTTTATTGTCTTCTGATTCCAAATAGTTTTATAAGTAATCAACATGATTTCTGATCATTTGGATTCCGAACTCTCTCTTTTTTTTTATTTTTTTATTTTCTTTTCAATTCTTTCTCACTTTTATTCTTTTAGGTAAATGGAGAGCCTTATTATACTTTTAGATATGAGTTTCTTGAATATATATGCAAGTAGAGAGAGTGTGTTGTAACTGGCAGTGGCATGGCAGCTGATAGAGTGATAATCAAACCTGAACCTCGACGGGATTGATTCGATTACTTAGGATGAGCTTGGTTGGTGATCTGATTTGAAAATAATTTAATGAAAAACATATAATAGTTATATTATATAATTTATGTTATAAATTTTGTAGAATTATTATTTTACAAATATTATATAATTTATAATATATTAGATTTCACAGTTTTGAATTTTAACAAAAAAAAATTTATAATATGAAATAATATATTTATCAAATTTGTTTATCTATTTTAATGTAATTCTGCATTTTAAAGTTTCATTTGAAAGCAGTAAAACAAGAAAATAATTCTTGCATACCAAACATTCAAATTTTGAGAAAATGGAAAATATTAGGATTTGAATTTACATAACCAAACCGAAATACAATAGCATATATAAGGTCAGTCCCAATATAAGAAAAGTTTAGCAACACTCTAAGCTCAACATTATTGTTATTGTACTTATTTTGTTTAAAAATAGAAAATGGTATCTTTCCCAAAAATAGTAGCACCGCCGCCGGCCAACATCGGAAGGTAGGTGAGAAATATAAAGGCTAAATAAAAGAGCTCCACTTTGATGAGATGATGGAGATATCATATAATTACAAAAGAAGGTCGATTTGGTGGACCAAAAGGAAGAAACCGTCTCAATATTATTATCTCACAGATTGTCTGTAGATTTATATTTATCACGGTTATTTCTCTCAAGCCAGATAAACCAAAGGATAGAGCAGAACCTATTGCACTAAAGCATATTTATACTGTTTGAGAGAGGTGTATTTATGCATTCCCGAGCGAAGACATCGACACCCAGGAAGGCTGATGGATATTTTGAAAATCTTGGAAAAAGGCTGTCAAAGGGATATTGAGCAAGGACAGTGGGGAAATAGATGATCCATAGAGTCGTTACTTTGATTGCAGATAGTGCATCAAGTTGAGTTTAAACACGTAGTAGGAAGTCTAACTTGGAATCTGTCATGTGTATTAACGCCGCACACAACATAAAAAAAACTTACATTTTTTAGGGGCAAGGTTTGCCCACATTTTGGCTGCTGAAACAATCAGTGTGTTTGCACTATGGTGGGAAAGCAAAACCTTCACTGATTTGACAGTGAAAATATCATCCTTTGTACCATTCCATAGGATGCAGTCATGGCCATGGATGGGTGAGCTTCGGAAAGGTGGAGGAGATGGCCGAGTTCCACGCAATTTGTTCTCTTTCCACGAGGGGTCTTCGGGGCGAAAAATACCAACAGTTATCAGATTGGCTCCAAAACCTGCAATTAGAGAGAGCAAAAAAACGAGGAAGTACTTGATATAAACCAAAAGAGGGTATTGCTGCCTTCCCAAATCTTCCAAATTGTCTTAGTGTAGAATATCTCACTGCATTTTGAAACATGAAACCATGGAGATCGTGCGCTGTTATACTTGCAAACTTGCTCTATTAGATCTCTCTCTGTCAGCTAATCCTAGCTAGGTTTACTTCGGCATATATATATATATATATAACTGTGTATCTTTAGTACGTCGAACCCTAGCTAACTGTGGGTTGAGGTACTTTGATTTTAGACCCAGTTTAATAGTTCGGGTTGTAAATTTACTCAACTTAAACAACCCTTATTAAATAATAAATTCAATCTCAATCCAACCAAATATTTGGGTTGAATTGTTAGTTCGAGTTATTCTGATCACTGGTTTAAAATATTGTATAACAAAAAATATGTAAATGGTAATAGATTTTAAACATTTATTTATATATTGTTTAATATCGAATTGGAATCCATAAATCGATATTTATTTATATGGTAAAAAAACACCAATTTTTTTTAAAAAGTGATTTTAAAAGTGGCACGATAAATAATCTATAAAGAATTAATGACCATAAGAACCAAAATGGTTATTTTGTTAAAGTTTAGAAACTAAAAAGTCAACCAGTTCAGTGGGTTAAAGCCGTGTATCGAATATCCAATCATAAATTTGAGAATTCGAATCCTCAGCCCCGCTTGTACTAGAAAAAGTTTAATTAGAAACTAAAGTAACAATTTTGAAAGTTTAGAGACTAAAATAGAATACGACATTCTAAGGTCAAGGAATAAAATGAGATTATAACCTAAAATTATAAATTACGAAGGCAATGAAAATTGATGGTAAGTTAATAATAATTGGATTAAATGACTAAGTTTGGCTCATAAATTTGTCAAATTGTTTTATAGTGAGAAGTATATTCCTTTTTCATTTTCCCTTCGTACTTTAGAACAAACACTTCTACTCCAAAAAAACACATGATCCATCATCCCAACTACTTTCAAATTACTTTATTTTTGGAAGGTTTCATTGCGAAAAGAATGAAAGAAAACAAAAGAACAAGTCGAGGGCTTAAAAAAAACCTGGCCCAAAACAGCCTACGACAGGAGTAGTCCCACAACTCACTATGCAAAACAGGGCTCAAATAAAAAATAACAAGACCTAATGGATCAATGCTCTAGTAGTGCCGAAGACCACACCTCCTCCCAAAATATCCACATTCCTAAAAATTCTATTATTCCTTTTTAACCAACAATCTTACAAGACTCAAAGAAACCAACATGGTACAAAATCCGGGCCTTATCCTACAACGAAGGAAAACAAAAGGACCTCCCCAGCATAGAAATAGTCCAAACCCCCATCACATTCCTGCAAAAAAGCACCACTACGATCCCACCGAAAGGGCAATTACACAAAATCACACATCTTCATAAGGCTGGCATCTCAAAGAGTACATCAGAATAGCTGTACAAATTAAAATCTGCTCCTATGAAATATTGACAGAATTATGATCTCAAACAGCAGCAGCATTTCCCTTCTGTACTCAAAACTCTTTCAAGGTAGAGACAACATTGATCTTCGCTTCAACAATCAAAGTATCATTATAAATAAAGCCTTTTGTCGGTTCCATGAGATCGCTCAATGACATGAAACGTGGAACGCCCCAACTGTCTTCGTACTCTCCTCCACTACTAAGCCAACGGTTATCTGCACATAAAAGGTCGTGACTCAATAACGTAGACACAAGACCTTTGAATGCAAACAAAAAATAGCGAGACCGCATGTCAAAAGATTTTCAAAACCAGAGAGACAACAATTATGATTGAAAAAATTGTTCAATTACGTGCAGTTTTTTTGTTGTGCCCAACTCCAAATTGACTCAATACGCTCATCTCCCATTCAATGTACACTTGGGAACCTTTGGGAAGATCTTTTAAACTATCTAACCCCAAGTACAATGACAAAAAGTCAGTCGTCGCCTTTGGGCATCCTTTAGGATACAGCCATCCTCCTGAAAGATAAATGATAAATTAATTAGGTAAAATGTACGTATAACTTTGTGCAAATACATAATTGCAGAACACGTAATCAAAAGTAAAGCTTTCATACCAATGGTAGCCCTCTACAATAAAAGGATTGGATTCAATAAAAGTTTGATCTTGTTTTGAAAAGTTTTCGATTTTCCAGGTATATGTGTTGTTTTTTGGTTGGTTGATCAAGGAAATAACCTCCCCCTTCCCATCACATTTCATAACAATAATGTCAACTCCAAAGGCACAACAATCATCAACCAAGAACCCATTTGAAGGATTACTGAAATTGTCGAGAGAAATCAACTTTTCAAATCCCCACTCTGTCTTTGGAGCATGAAACCGCCTTATTTTCCCATCTGCACAAACCACGAAAATAAAAACCTCAAAGAAAGCAAGCAAAACTAAATTAAAACCATGTTTTGTGTAATTTTGGTTACCTTGGACAGCCAAATACTTGTCTCTGAGATAATCATAAACAAGAAAGGTAAACACAACATTGACCTCGGAATTAGTAGATAAAATGGCATCATCAGCTGACACCAAATAGAGGGAAATATGATCCGATCCATAAGATCTGGGATTCATATCGCTCGTGGGGTTTGGGTATGGCAAATGCGGTCTTCAGCAGCGAAAAAGATTGAATCTTTAAGGTATAATGGAGAGGTTTTTGGTCTCTGGTGGACCTTACAACTGCAAAAGATGGAGCAGATGTTGATATTTTAACTTTTAATGCTTAAATTGGAACTTTTAATGTTATACCACAAGCAGAATCTTCGTTGAACATTGGAGAGGGGGAGATGTTGTTCCTTTCGTCTCCTAAATCTGCCTGTTTCCTCTTTGTCCCCATTGTCTTCTTTTTTCTCTAGTAGTTTCTTTCTTTTTTCCTTTTATTTTTTTTTTCTTTCTTCCTCGGAAGTTGGTACAAGGAGAACAAGGAAGAAAAATCCCACTTTTATACCGAGATTTTGGAAAGGGGAATGCAAAAAATTGGTTATATTGAAAACAGGCGAGAAAAAAAAATGAATTTCTACCTCAAAGCTTGGGAGAGTGTATTAATTTATACCATAAACTTAGAATTTCATCCTATTGCATCCTAAAAATTTAGTTAAATTTCATCCCATGCTATTGCCCACTAATTTTAACGAAAAGCAAGTCTCAGAAGAAAATAAATAAATAAAATAACAAAAAGCAATGCACAAATCCCCCGAAGCTCACTAATCTCAATGAAATCAAGTCCTACACAATTAAGTCATCAATAATTTTGTATACAAAATTGGTCGTACTATACACATAGCAGCAAACTAGTCATACTATGCATACGTTTGTTCCTCTTGAACTAGACAGACCAATGGATGGAGCCAACAACATTTTGCAATAAGATGAATCTGCTACTGGTAGGGTGAGATGAATAAACTTCCAAGACAAAATGTTTAATCCGATCTTGGAGGGCAGGGGCAGTAGAAATATTGAATGTGTTAAAGTACCACATAAAGGAAGTGTATATTTAAACATTATTAAAAAAAAAAGTCCCAACGTTTAAGAGTATTTTAAGTAGGGGGTTAAAATTATTCCATAATTACTATTAGCCTTTAATATAAATAAGTAGACCTAGACCATGAAAAAAGCTAATGCCAAGTGTAAAATCCCAACTCCCCACGAAAAAAGCTAGATAGCAAGATTTTTTTTTAAGAAAAACCACCTCATTAGGTGAGAAACATACACAATAGAGGTCTAAATGAAAGCACCCCAATTTAGAGAAATGGTGGTGGCATCATAGTTACAAAAAATAAGGGATGTAGAGGACCAAAGAGAAGATGAAATTATTATATCTTCCCAAAGGTTGGTCGGAGACTTCGATGTGCCTGAGAAAGTACGGTAATTTCTCTCCAACCAAATATGCCAAAAGGATCGAGCTCACAGCATTGCTCCAGAGAATATATCTTTGTTTGGTGAGCGAAACCGATAGAGTCTCAACAAAGAAATTATCAATAGATAAAAGTCATTGAGTATGGAATAGATATCAAGTATTCATGCATCCAAAATCTCTCTCAACTAATTAACATGGTACATTTTATTATAAATTTAAGACTGCAATTAACTGTATTCAAATAAATAAAAAGGTAACACATATAGGCAAAGCTGGAGGCTAAAGGCTGTACTTTGACTTCAAACGGACTAAGACATCAATATATAGTTATGTAGAAAATGTAAGAAAACACACTTATGATCTAGGCAGCAGCATTTTCCCTACTACTGTTAAAACTTTTCGAGGTAGAGATAACATTAATTTTCACTTCAACCTTCAGAGTATCATTGTGAAGATACCCCTTCAATGGTTTCTTGAGTTCACTCAATGAAATGAAATTCGGACCACCACCAGCAAACCAATAATTATCTGCGCGAAAAAAAAAAAAAAAACCTCTTGAGCATTATGTTTTTAAGCCACACTTTTTTCCATAATGCATTTTGAAAGTGTTTTTAGAATTTTCAATATTCACTTCAGACTATGTAAATACAAGGAAAATTTTGAAAAGTATTTTAACTAGTTACTAAAACCACACTTTTCACTATTCTACAACTACTACCAATCCAAAGCAAAAAAACATAATTTTAGGGAATGCTTTGCAAATTGTGGTCAAAACAAAAGTAGTAAACTACATGTTTCTTTCTCTGGTTCAGCTCCAAGTTGACTCAATAAGGCCAATTCATATTCAACGTACACTTTAGAACCTTGGAGAATCTCTTTGGAACTATCTAATATCAAGTACAAGGACAAAAAGCCAGTCTCTGCGTTGGAGCATCCTTTAGGATACAACCATAACTTCCTGAAACATGGATAAAAATGTAAGTGCAAACACATATTTCCAAAAAGTAATTATGGCGCATAATCAAATTAAATTATTTTTCGTACCAACGGTAGCCCTCCACTGTAAAAGGATCAGATACATACATATTTTCATCTAGTTGTAATTTATTGGTTCCTTGATCAAGGAAAGGGCCTCCCCCTTTCCATCACATTTCATAACAACGACGTCCACTCCAAATGCACAGCAATCATCAACTAAGAACCCATTTGAAGAATCATTGAAAGTGTCGAGAGAAATCAACTTTTCAAAACCCCATTCTGTCTTGATTGCATGGAAACGTCTTACTATCCCATCTGCAATAATATTATTTATGATCAAACAAAACAAAATCAAATTAGAGCCATGTTTTGAGTAACTTTGGGAATTACCTTGGACTGCCAAATATTTGTCCTTGAGACTATCATAAACAAGAAACGTGAACACAACATTGACCTCTGAAGTAGGAATGTCATCCTCAGCCTTTACCAAATAGAGGGATATATGATCATGAGATCCATTTCTTTTCACATCTCCAGTGGGATACATTGCTAATTTCCTGCCATAACAAACAAAAACAAAATTATTATGAGTAAAATTCCTTCAAAAGTGAAACTATATCACCATTTATCACACTATCACGGATAATTAGTTCATAAAGTGTAAACTCTACCATTTATAACCGCCAGCATTGAAGATCCGGGATTCATATCTGTCACAATCGGATCTAACAAGTGCAGTCTTGAGCAACGAAAAAGATTGGATTTGTAAGGTATAATGGAGAGGTTTTTCATCTCTGGTGGACCTAATTACAACTGCACAAAATAATGGATAATTACCATATAAAATATACCCCAAATAGCTCAAAAAATAATCCATTTATTTAAATGAATTATGAATTATGTAGGTTGAGAGATAAATAGAGACCACAACCAGAATCCGTGTCGGCCTCAGACGAGAGCGAGTGGAAGATGATATTCATCCTCTCCATTATTATCTTTCCCACAAAACATGAAACCAAAACTTCATATCTTATACTGTAAACTTTGTCTA
>NW_019104528.1:1163932-1174822 GCF_001995035.1 Momordica charantia
ATAATGATGGCAGCATTCAAACTTATTATATCTAGTAGTCTACTGCTACTGTTTTTTTTTTAATTTAACTTTTTACTAACAACAGTAAAAGATTAGAAAAAATACCACTAATTTTTTTAAAAAAATTAATAATAAATACTATTAATTGATAGAAAATGAATGTAACAAAAGTTTGTTGGTGAAATAATTGCAAACTCAATTAAAGTTTTATAGTTAATTATTATTAAAGATAAAATATTTTTTAAAAGTGAAATGACAAAATTTTCACCTTCAACCTTTTTTAAATTTCATACATTTATCAACTTATTGGTACATTTAAATCTTCATTTATCCAAAATTAATGTTCAAATAATTATATTTTTAGTTAATAAAAATCTTATTGAATTTATAGTCTAATTTTTAGCATTGTGAACTTATCAAGTCTGTTGAAAAATAGACGCTCATACTATATTTATTTGTATATTTAATTAATAAATAGAATACACATAACTAACATAACAAACAATATTATGTTTGACTACTTTTTATAATTTTTTTAGTCTATTTTTAACTTATTATATATAATTTTAATGATTTATAATAAATTTATAATTAATGAGTGAAACATACTTTAGATTATTAATTATTTATTGATAATATTTTGATTTAGCTTAAAAAGAATTTTTCTTATTAAAAAAAAAGAATTTTTCTTGATATAAAAAATAAATTAGAATTTTGTTTGCTATTTTTTTTTGTTTAATCTTACTAAAGTTATGTCATTTCATTTAAAAAAAAACTATAAAAACAAAGATAATAGCATTATTTTTTAATGTTAGCGGGAGAGAAGATTGAGGAATAAAATCATATTAAATTGATAAATTCAAAAAATTCAATAATAATTAAATTTCAAAATTACAACCATGCCTGAAATTTTAGAATAAAAACCTCAAAAGATAGCTAATAAATTGTTGTAAAAATGAGTGAAGAGAACGTCATATATACATATTAATGTGGAGATCATGGATAAGTCGAAGGATAAATTGAAAACTTTTGAGATTCCAACCCCTTCTGAATTTCATTATTAATTCTAATTAAATATAAAATCATTAATATATAGAATTTGTGTTAAAACTTTTTAAATATAGACCAAAATGATCGCTTTTCCAAAATATAAGGATAAAAACGAACCTTTTAAAAATACAGGAACTAAAATGACTAAATTTGAAAATACATAGATCAAAATGAACATATTTTTTAAAATACAAGATTAAAATGAACCAAAGCTAACAGTACATTGACCAAAATAATATTTTAACCTATTTATTTTAAAAGCTATACCCCACTTAGAATTTTGTTTTATTGTAATTAAATTATTTTTAAACTTTACCCCTTGACCATTTGTTAAAAGCAATATAATTATTCCGTCAAGATTACTGAAGACCATTAAAAACTTATTTTTCAAAACTTAGACACTATGTATTTTTTAAAAAAACTATGACCTATTAGAAAAACTCAGGGACAAAGACGTAATATTCCCAAACCAAAAAGGCTAAAAAACACCTACAACTTTAAATGATTCTTGAAAGAAATTATTTAAAACAAATTTAATTATTTCAAGAGTGATTTGAACGATAATTTTGAGACTCATCCAATATTAGTGTTAAGGATCCCACATTGATCAAAGAATGAACCTTACAATGGTTTATAATAGACATGGGCTACTCCTCTCATTGCCAATTGATTTTGAGATGAAACCTATGAATATTGATATGGTATCAAAGTCCATCGGAGTCGCTTTTATGGCAGGAACTTATACTCAGGACTGGCATAAAAATTCTCAGACCCCCTTCCAGCAATGCTGTTATAAAAAAGCTTAAAGCTTTAGCCAAGAGCATCAAGCTATGGAGGAGAAACCACGGTCCAAATCTACAAAAGGAGAAGGCTAGCATATTATTTATCAAATCTTGGAAATCGATAAGTCGGAAGAGGCACGTTCTATAAGCTCATCTGATTGTTGTCGCCGGTTGTGCTTAAAAAACGATCTCAATTCTTTAAACTTAACGGAGGCTAGAATTTGGAGCCAGAAATGTAAAAAGCTTTGGCTTATGGAGGGAGACAAGAATTCAGCTTTCTTCCACAAGGTTTGCACTGCTAGAAGGAGGAGAAGCTTCATTTCGGAGATTGTTGATCCGAAGGTACCAGTTTGGTCTTAGATGATGCGATTGAAAAAGAGGCCATTAGACAGTAAAACAGAGTAGGGGTCTATGGTCAGTAACCTTAACTGGGACCCCTTAAGCATAGAACAGGCTTCATCACTTACTCGCTGACTCTTTCTGGCTCCCTGAGCGAATACACATGATTTGAAAGTTGGAAATTCACATACATTTCTAAGGGGGCAGACTAACTCTCGTTCAAGCTGTCCTTAAGCAGCCTCCCTATGTAATTTTCTATTGGGAGAGGGTTAAAATTCCAAAAGTTCCCACTTAGTCCGCTGGGATATTGTCACCTTGCCAAAAGACAGTGGAGACCTCGATATCCGGAACATTGCAGCTACAAATTCGGCCCTTCTCAATAAATGGATATGGAGGTATTTAACTGATAAAGATAGTCTCTGGTTTTCTCTTATATCGGTTAAATACTCTACTGAGGCTTTTGATATTATACCTTTATATAGTAGATATGGAAGTTCAAAATCCCCATGTTCTATATTCTAAAACAGAAAGATTCTTTCAGTAGCCATATTCAGTGGCAGATTGGCAACGACAGAGATACCCTTTTTTGGCACCACAATTGTACTGGAAAAGGCCCTAGGCCCTATTTACCTGCTTTTTCCCTGATTTTATGCTCTTTCTAATGGAAAGATTTATCTGTTTTTGAAGCATGGAACGGGGATCATGGAATTCCGTCTTTCTCGCCTAGAAGACCTCTTCTTCAAAGAGCCGAGTGGATTATATGGTCACAGAGAACCACTGAGTTCCCTCGCCCCTCGAACCTTCAAGGCTCAGACTCTCCTAGATGGGTCCTCTCCAACAACGGCCTTTTTTCGGTGCAATCTTTCAAAGCCAGTCTCTGGAACACTAGCAGTTCACTCCCCCTTCCTTCTTCTCGGCTCTTTGGAAGTTTCTTATTCCCAAGAAGTTTGTAACTTCTTTTTGTGGTGTGTTATGTACCGTGGCATTAACACTCGAGAGAAAATCCATAAGCGCCTCCAAAACGTATATAATAAGGTTGGTGTCCCCTTTGCAAGTCAGACTCGGAAACACTGGACCATCTACTTCTTCATTGCCCACTATCAGCTAGACTCTGGAATAATATCTTATCCACTTATGATATTTGCACTACAATTCCAAGACATATCGATCATTTTATTTCAGAGTGTCTTGACAAGCCTCTTTCCAGCAAGAGAACGGTTCTGTAGAGTAATGCGATCAATTTGACAATCTGGCATATTTGGCTCGAGAGGAACAATTGTCGCAGATAAAGAAAAATCTTTGACTAACATATCTGGGAAGACATTATTCGACCTGCATCTCTTTGGTCATCAAAATCTTCTTTATTTTGTAATTATGATCCTTACGTAATTTCTCTAAATTGGGGAGCTTTTATTTAATCTTCCCTCTATGTTTCTCACCTAGGTAATGAAGTGATCGTTTTCCAAAAAAAAAAAAGAATGTTTTTGAGTGACCCTTTTCTATCACCATATTGGGAAAATAAGCATGAATGATATGGAATGATGGTCGAAAAAATGATTTTTTAAAAAAGAAACACCTCTTCTCTCAATCATTTTTTTTCAGTATGTAAATGGTTTTAAATGATTAAAAGTGCTTTCTAAAAAATTATAAACACAAAGAACTTTTCAACTCCAACTCCAAGTTGATTCAAATTACGGTAAGAAGAAGTTTTGTTAATTACATGTTGTTCTTCGTGGGATATACCTTTATCTTCCTGAAACATTCATATATGTAAATGCAAATACATATATGTTTCCAAAAAATAACTATATTAAGAACATATATAATCAAAAGATTTTCATACCAACGATAGCCCTTCACTGTAAAAGCATCGGATTCATAAAAAGCCGTATCTAGTTGTGAGAAATCCTTGATTTTCCACATAAATTTGTTGTCTTTTGGTTGTTTGATCAAGGAAAAGACCTCCCCTTTCCCATCACAATTCATTACAAAAATGTCCACTCCAAATACGCAACAATCACCAACCAGGAATCCATTTGAAGTATCGTTGAAAGTTTCAAGTGACATCAACTTTTCAAATCCCCACTCTGTCTTCATTACATTGAAACGTCTCGTTTTTCCATCTACAATATTAATATACATATACAATCAAACATAAAACCTTCCAAGCAAGATTAAGTATAACATGTTTTTGAGTGATTTGGTTACCCTGGACTACTGAATATTTGTCTCTGATACTATCATAAACAAGAAATCTAAACACAACATTGATCTCTGAAGTAATTGATAAGATGTCATCCTCGGCGGTTACCAAATAGAGGGAAATATAATCAGACACATTTCTTTTCTCATCTCCATTTGGATACACAGCCAATTTCCTACAATAACAAATTAAATTAAACAAACGTTTGAGAAACCAATATGAATTAAGATCCTACTGGAATTGGAGTTGAATTATATATAATTAAGTCACTATTTATAGCCGCCGACATTGAAGATTTGAGATTCTAATTGGTGACGATTGGAAGCAGCGAGTGCGTGTTGAGCAAGGAAAAAGATTGGATTTTGAAGGCATAATGGACTTGTTTCTCGGCTCTGCCGGACCTTACAACTGAAATTAAAAACATTGAAAATTAATTATAAGCATTCAAGATAGGTTTAGAAGAAGAATTAGTTAATTACAACTGAAATTAAAGTTGCAGATGAAAAACCAGAAGCAGAAGCAGAATCTAGGATAGTCTTATAACTAAATAGAATGAGAAGGGGAAAAAAAAGTAGGATACGATTTAGATTTACCAAAAATCCTAATTTTCTTTTTTGTTCTTGAACCGGACCGATCCGTTTAGTACGATTCAACATACGAAAGGAACAATAAACTCACTTGTATGGTACGAGCTTAACAACATTGATATAGGGTATTCCACCAAATTTTTGACCTAACAAAAACTACCTTAAAAGGTACTTTAACCTTGAAATTTTCTATTTAAATTGTATTTTTAAAATATTTATTTGATAAAAATCTGGTTTCTTATTTTCAACTTTTATTCACTTTCAAAATTTTCGTTTTGGTTCCTATATTTTTAAAAAGTAACCATTTTGATCCCTTAATTTTATTTTTAATCTTATTTTTCTTTCACAATTTCAATATGACACCTACACCCAATTTATTTATAGAAATGTAACTATAACTTTATTTCCATTAATATGTAGAATTTGTGTTAAGACTTTTGTAAATATGGGCAAAAATGAAAAAGAAATAAAAAATGATGAGTAGTCAAATATTTAATGGTGTTAAGGAGAACCTCAACTTAAAGGAGCCAAGTTTTTTCGTTAAAAGTATAAAAGCCAAAACCAACATTTTGTAATTACAATATAGCTCCCATTTCTCAACATTGGAATGCTTCCCTTTGATTGAGCTACCATTTTCTTTTCTGGAACGCTTTCGTGGTAGCATTTTCCTTTTTGTTCCTCCCGTACTTTTAATGAAATGATAGCTTTTTATAAAAAAAAATTACAAGGGCTAAAATGAACATTTTTTTTTTAAAATAAAAAATGAACCAAAACTAAAACTACACTGGCTAACCAAAATAGTATTTTAACCTATTTATTTTTAAAGCTACCCCACTTATAATGTTTTCTTGTAATTACATTATTTTTTAACTTTACCCCTTGACCATTTGTTAAAGGCAAAATAATTATAAGAAATTTTGTTAAGTTTAAAGGGCTAAAATAGAACTTTGAATTTTTATGGAAGCTATAAAAGGGGTATTTTGAATGTTTAGAGACCATAATAGTAATCTTAAAAGTTCGTAGACTGAAATGAGATTTGAAATAAAAGAAAAAATAAACGATGGAGGAAAATCAAATGAAAATTGAGAGTTAGAAAAAAACCTAAATACCAACAAATCAAATTACACCCGCGTAATTTAAACTTGAAATTACACCGGTAAAGAATTTTGCCATTGAATTTTAAGTTTGATTTTTTTTTTTTTTGCAAAATTCAATAAAAAAATTCAAACTTTATTCAATTGCAAAATTCTTTATCATCTTTGACCAACATGAACTTAGCTCAACATTGGCGCACTATCTCTAACTATTAGATCATAGTCGTCCAACTTCACTTATTGTATACAGAGAGAGAAAAAAAAAACTTATGATCTTTGGCATACTTTTAAAATTGAATTCTGGTAAAGCCATTATCTAAGTAAAAAAATTTCTTGTTTTCAAAAAAAACAAAATTCAAAATTTTTGTTTTTTTTCTCTTTAAAGAAAAATATAATTTATTCAAATTTTATTATTATTATTATTAATCAAAATTCTAATAAAACCTCCTTTTGGTTACCGTACTTTTAAATATTATTATTAATTTGAATTAGTATGTAAGAACTTAACTTTAAGTAAATAAACATTCAACATTTGTTCAAATCTACAATAAAACTTGATAAAATTAGATTCTACAATAACCATGCAGAGATAACTCAGTTGGGAGAGTGTTAGATTGAAGATCTGAATGTGGATCGAACATTATGATCCAAAATGTTGCATCATAAATCAAATACTTTTACTGTCTTAGAATATGTTGCATCTAAGAGAGCATTATGATCTCAAAGAGAAGTATTTCCCCTCTACAATTTTCTTCAAGGTGGAGACAACATTAATTTTCACTTCAACAATTATAGTGTCATCAACAATAAAGCCTTCCGTTGGTTCGTTGAGATCTCTCAATGACAAGAAATTTGGGTGACCCCAACCGCGGCCGGATTCTACACCACCAAACCCAAACCAACAGTTATCTGCACACAGAATAAAAGCCAACTTTTGGTATAACTTTTAGAACTAAAGAAAAAACAAAAATTCATATTATTTGATTACCTACCTAAAAGTGATTTTAAAGGTCTTAAAAAGTACAATAAAAAAGTGAATCATCCCAACTTCGTTGACTTAAAAGAAATTTGATTCAAGTATAAAGCTTTAGAGTGACAATTACGTTAAAAAGTAGTAAATTACATGTTCTTTTCTCTGGTTCAGCTCCAAGTTGACTCAATACGGCTATCTTCATATTCAACGTACACTTGTGAACCTTGGGGAATCTCTTCGTAACTATTATACGATAGGTACAAGGACAAAAAGCCAGTCTTTGCTTTGGAGCTTCCTTTAGGATACAACCATAACTTCCTGAAACATAGATAAAAATGTAACTACCAATACATGTTTCCAAAAAGTCATTATAGCATATTAACATTAAAATTTTTTGTACCAACGGTAGCCCTCCACGGTAAAAGGATCCGATTCATAAAATTTCTTATCTAGTTGTGAAAAGTTTTTGGTTTTCCAAGTATATTTGTGACTTTTTGGTTCCTTGATGAAGGAAACGACCTCCCCCTTCCCATCACATTTCATAACAACGACATCCACTCCAAACCCACAACAATCACCAACTACAAACCCATTTGAAGAATCATTGAAAGTGTCAAGAGATATCAACTTTTCAAATCCCCACTCTGCCTTCATTGCATGAAAACGTCTTACTTTCCCATCTGCAACAATATTATTTAATTATGATCAAACAAAACAAAATTAAATTTAAACCATGTTTTTGAATAATTTGGTTTACCTTGGACTGCCAAATATTTGTCTCTAATATTATCATAAACAAGAAACGTGAACACGGATTAATGTCATCATCAGCCTTTACCAAATAGAGGGATATATGATCAGCCCCATTTCTTTTCACATCTCCATTCGGATACACTGCTAATTTCCTACCATAACAAACCAAACCAAAACTTATTAGTTATTAGTAAAATTCCTTGAAAAGTGAAGCTAAAAGTTTAATTCTAATTCCTACCATTTATAACCGCCGGCATTAAAAATCTGGGATTCATATCTGTCACGATTGGAGCTAGCAAGTGCTGCTTTGAGCAATGAAAAGGATTGGATTTGTAAGGTGTAATGGAGAGGTTTTTCATCTCTGGTGGACCTAATTACAACTGCACAACAAGATCCCATTTAGTTTAGGTTTCATTTCTTGTTTTAAAATTACATAACCCCAATACTCATAGATTCAAAAGGATGACAAAATAAAATTTTTATTTATGTTGGAATAAATTAGAAACGGAACAAGAAACAAAAAACTTGTTTTTGTTATTTCCAGAATTTCTATACAATTTTAACCATGTTTCTAAAAAATGAGAAATAAGAAACATAATAAAATACTTAGATTTCTTAATAAAATTGGTAACTTAGATTTTTTAATAAAATTGGAAATGTGTTACCAAATGGGTTCTAAGTAACCATACAAAATACCAAATAGAATTATAGATAAATAATCCATTAGTTTCTATGAATTACGAACTTCAGCGATAGATAGATAGAAAAACTGTTAGAAATACCCGAAGCAGAATCAGGGGGAGATGATATTCTTCCTCTTCATTCTCTTTCTCATAGCCGCCACAAAACACACACCCAAAAATTCAGTCTTAAGACTGAATATTGTTTGTCGGTTCGTATTCCTTTTTTTTTTCCTTGTCTATTCGTATTCTTTATTTTATTTTATTGTTTTAGGTATTCTTTTTTATTTTTATTTTTCTTTTGAGTAGAGCAGTCCTAGCTATTTGTATTTCCGGGTTTCTTTAGGGGAAAAGATTAATCTGTTGTTCTTTGGTTTAAGTTCCTAAAATGTTTTGATGTTTTTAAGAAACCTTCAGCCATGAGGATAATCTTTTTAAAATAATGTCAAGATTCATAATTATTATTTCATACATTTTATGAAAAATATCTAAGATTCGAAAAATTCCTCCTTTAACTTTATGATCTTCAAGTATATTTAAATCTTCAGGTTCTTCAAGAAAATATCTGCCTTTTTCATTTTCCCTTTGTATTTTAGAACAACTTCTCCTTCCAAAATAACACAGGACCAAATTGAACTTAAAAAAAAGGGGGTCAAAATGAAATCAAAGTAAAAAATATAGGGACAACCCAAAAATTTTAAATTATTAAAGGAAAAAAAATCAATTTTTACTGCCCAAATTTGGCAAAGTGTATCAATTTGTCCGATAAATTATAATTTCATCAAATTGCACCTCGGAATTAGATAAACATTACAATATTTATTTCTATTAAATTTTAACAAAAAGCAATACACAAATCTCTAAAAATTCACTAGTTTCGATGAAATCAAGTCCTCCACTAGATTAAATTTGTTCGATGAACCAAATAGACCATTAAATAACCACGTCAAAACTCACAAACCCAACGAAGGGCCAATTCTAAATTTATTGAATGCATGAAAATATATTTTTTTCTTCAAACTAAAACTCACGGTACAAATTGCAACATTTATTCAAATTTAATATAAACATTCTCAAGTTCAAGTTCAAGCCAAAATGTAGATACGACCTCCGTAATATTCTTTTTCTTTCATTTCATTCATTTTGTTCTTTTTTTTTTTTATCTAAATGTTCTCTTTAATAGTTTTTATTAATGACAAAAGTTAGTAAAAAAAACTACTAATTAACTTTTATTTTTATTTTTTACCAGCTATAAAAATCTACCAACTAAAATATTTTTTTAAAATTAATCTCCCCAACCACCTTCAGCCTAATGTGTCTCTCTCCTTATCCCCACTCTCTATTTCTGTCTTAGCTAGCCACCTTCTATCCCTCTCCCACCAGTTTCTCCTTTTCCTCAACCTCCATATCTCCACTTCCCCTCTATCTCTCTCCCCAGCAATCTAAGAAAAAAAAAATAAAATAATAATAATAAAATAAAACAAAATAAAATTATATATATATTTCTTTTAAGGGATCGCAAGAACAAAACGTTAGTCCTGTCTCAAGCAACTTATATCGACAAGATGCTTGTTCGATATTCGATGTAGAATTCCAAGAAAGGCTTATTATCCTTCAGGCATGAAATTCATCTGTCTAAGGAACAATGTCCTGAGACACCTCAAGAAGTTGAGGATATGAGACGTATACCCTATGCTTCAGCAGTGGGTAGCCTGATGTACGCTATGTTGTGCACTAGGCCTGACATTTGCTATGCAGTAGGGATAGTCAGTAGGTACCAATCCAACCCAGGATATGATCACTGGACTGCTGTTACGAGAATCCTCAAGTATCTAAGGAGAACGAGGGACTACAAGCTCGTGTATGGCTCTAAGGATTTGATCTTTACAGGATACACTGACTCTGACTTCCAAACAGACAAGGATTCAAGGAAATCCCCGTCGGGGTCAGTATTCACTCTTAACGGAGGAGCGGTAGTTTGGCGAAGCATCAAACAAGGATGCATCGCTGACTCCACCATGGAGGCTGAGTACGTTCCAGCTTGTGAAGCAGCAAAAGAGGCGATTTGGCTTAGAAAGTTCTTGACAGATTTGGAAGTCGTTCCAAACATGAACTTGCCCATCACATTTTATTGTGATAACAGTGATGCTGTGGCAAATTCTAAAGAACCTCGAAGCCACAAGAGAGGCAAACACATTGAAAGGAAGTACCACCTTATACAGGAGATAGTGCAACGAGGAGATGTCGTCACAAAGATCGCTTCGGAGCACAATATTGCTGATACTTTTACCAAGGCACTCACGGCTAAAGTGTTTGAGGGCCATCTAGAAAGTCTAGGTTTACGAGCATTGTACAGTTAGTCTAGGGCAAGTGGGAGAAATGTAATGGGTATAGTGTATGCCCTAGTTTATTGTATTTTCCCTTTGCTT
>NW_019104528.1:1176626-1191144 GCF_001995035.1 Momordica charantia
TCTCCCTAAGATTCCAAACGGTGCTCCCACAAGCACGATCTCGAGACCCAAGAGGATAGCAAGGAAGATTCGGTGGTGGTGTTCGGGTGGAAATCGTTGAAGAAAAGTTCTTCAAATGTAAGTTTCCATTGTATTTTCTTCTTTGCACTTTTGTTTTGTTTTCTCAAAAAATCATGAACGAATATCCGCTTCCGCTCCGGGATTCACATCCCATCACACAATACCTGTAGACTGGTCATCAGAGTGGGTAGTGGACAGTGCAGCTTCGGTACATGTATCTTCAGACAGGAGTTGGTTCACGTCCTTTACTGTAGGAAATCATGGTGCGATGAGGATGGGAAATGGGAGACTCTCCAAGATTAGAGGACTTGTGGATGTTCGTCTGAAGAGTGCCAGTGGGACCGAGTAAGTTTTGCATGGTGTCAGATATGTACCCAGTTTCAGGATGAATTTGATATCAACGGGGAAGCTAGATGACGAAGGCTACAGAACTGAGTTTGTAGAGAACAGATGGAAACTCATGAGGGGATCCGAGGGAGTGGTTGTTGGCCACAGAAAAGTTTCAGTGTACATGTCGAGGTTTGGCGTTGCCAGAGGATTAGAGAAATGAGTTATGCACAGGGCTGCAGATAGTTCGGAGGGAGACTTGAAAGAACTAGCAGCATTGACAGTCGGAAATGATCAGAAGAATTTGCCATCAGTTCAAGTACAACAGCTGGGAAGTAGAGGAAATGGAAAGGGGAACAGCTCAGTGAGGCGTTCAACAAACTGTTAGTTTCGAGCCTCAGTTGTCATACGAATTAGTGAGCTGATTAAGTCGCTTAGGCGAAATGGTGTATTGAGAAAGACTACAGTTGGTGCTGAGGTCGATGGTGAAGTCGCTAGAGTGGCAACAAACTTGGGTGGGAGTGCCAAGTCATCAGTGAAAAAGCTAATTTCCTTCAAGAGTCGTTGGGTGTGAGTGAAGAAGGAAGCGTCGGGGACCACTTAGTTCGAGTGGGAGCACGTGGCTGTGTCTCTAACGTCTGGAAGACAAGACCACGTAGGATTGCTCAGTCTCAGAGCAATCATAGATGGAGCCTTGGTTGGTGCCAAGAAGAAGTTAGAAAATGTCGGTGCAGTGGGAGTTGAGCCTTGGTTGGTGCCGAGAAGACGTCGTTCAGTTGAAAGCTGTTGGTGCAGTTAGAACTGAGTCATGGGGAACACTATTGTTGCAGTGGGAGACGAGATTATTATTTTGTCTCCAAGTGGGAGATTGTTGGGAAATTGAATGGAGCCAAATTAAAATAAATGGGAATGTTGCAGTTTTTGGGCCAAGTAAAACAAAAAGGCCCAAACATAATTTTTTGTCTTCTTCACCAAGTTTGTTTTTTAGAAGGCTTTAGCCGTGAGGTGTTGAGACAAAAAAAAAAAAAAATCAGAGTTGCGGCTAGTTGTGCTGTTGCACAACATTGAAGGGGGCGACAGTGGTGCTTTTGGCAGAGAAGAGAAAGGAGAACAAGGATTTTGTAATGCGCTGTCGGCATCCTGTTTTCTTGAGATTAGTGAGGTTTTTCATTCCATATTCCTAAGTTGTAGTGCTTAGAAGCTAAGTGACCATTGTTGTGGCATCTAGAGAGAGTTTTGTAGAGCGTTTGTGAGGCTYATTGTATTTATCTCAATATTATAGTAGAACATGTTGTCGTGGAAGACTGGACGTAGCCCATAGTTGGGGTGAACCAGAATAAATTGCTTGTGTCGTTTCTATGCTTTCCCTATTTTTCTTAGTATTATGTGTGACTTAGTTTTCACTGACGAACTGTGGAAGAAGAAAATATTATTGGTGAGTAAATTTTCCCAACAAGCCAAGATTCGTATCTGTCACGACCGGATATAGCAAGTGCGGTCTTCATCAATGAAAAAGATTGGATTTGTAAGGTGTAATGGAGAGGTTTTTTTTATCTCTAGTGAACCTCAGAACTGCAAAAGATGAAAAATAAGCATCCAAACTTGAGAAACTTATTAGTTAACAAAGTATTAGAAGAACAATTTAAGTTTTAATGCTTAAATTGGAACTTCAGAGAGAGAGCGAGAGTTTGATATACCGCAAGCACTATCTTCCTTGGAAATAGGAGAGGGAGAAATGATGTTATTCTTTGTGTCTCCCAAATCTGTATGTTTCCTCCTTTCCCTCATGGTGTTTTTCTTCTTCCTGGGTCGTAGTTGGTAGAATATACAACAGAGCAGGGAAGAAAAATCCCACCTTTATGCCCAGATTTTGGGGAGGGGGGAATGCAAAAAATATAATAATAGTACAATAATTATTATATATTCAATCCATATTGGATATATTATATTGAAAGCCAGAAGGCACACTAATAAAATGATAATTAAACTAAATTAAAGGGAAAAAAAAACTTCTGAATCAATTACTGTTTTAACTTTCAATTTCATCAAATTTGCACCTCATAATTTTTATCTCTATTTAATTTATGCTAATTAGTCCATTCAGTACTTCAAGAAAAAGCAATATATAAATATAAAAAAGTTCACTAATCTTGCAAATTTTGTACAAGATTAAGTTGGATCAATAATGCACTAAATAAACAATTAAATGTAATAACAACCCACTAATTTTAATGAAATGAAGTCCTATAAAGATTAAGTTTCACTAAATAAACCATGGAATATAATAACTTTGTCAAAACTCACAAATTTCAACGGATGACCATCCCTAAATTCATTGTCTAAAACTTTATTAATTTCGTAGCAACAGTTTGAATGCACATAATACATTTTTAAACCATTTTTCAAAATAAAACTTAGTGTAAAAATTGGAATCAGAGGTGTACATAGGTTGGATTGAGCGACATTTGGACCAATCCGGGTAAGTCAATTTTACTACCAATGAAGTATGCAACCCAATCCAACCCTTATGTTTTCGGGTCCGGTTGGATCCTCGGGTTACTAAAATCTTGGGATTTTCCACAATGTTTATAGACAAAAACTAAACCTAGGAGACTGATTCACAGTGGGAAAGAAGAATAACTCTGCCAAGAAGTATTATTCTATTGTGGGAGAGATGAAAAGAAAAGATAAGAACTTACCTGAAACTGGGAAATACTACAGAAACAGTAAAACGAATGTGGAGAGAGGATCAAAGGGAATTTGACTGCGCCGTGAGGACGGGAAAAAAGGGAGAATCGGGAGCATGGCAGCGTGGGTTGAGGGAAAAAGAAAACCCTAAACTAAAAGAATAAATATATTATAAAGGTTCGGTTCGGTTTTTCTTTAAGCACGGTATTTGAAACAATGGTGGGTTGTTTACGGCACAAAAACTTGGTTCAGTTCAAGGATGGTAATTTGAAGATACTAGTTAGTCCAGATTTATTATTACTTACCCAATGGAAGCCTTAGCAATATTCTCCACAGAAACTCCAATTCGACGAGAGTCCTATCATGAAAGCAAAGATTTCATATTGGGAATTGCTTCTGCTCGTCCATGTCCTTTGGCAACGTAGGGCAAAAAAAGGGAAGAGAGAGATGAGATTTTTCTCGCTTTTGGCATAGCGGGCCCCGGCTGGGGCCTCGACTCAGTGACCAAACACCTTCTCAAGGATTCGTTCTAAAAAACCAACCCAATTCAGGCTATCAATTTTTTTTATCTAATTTTCTCTTTATTAGTTTTATTAAGGAGAAAAATAAGTATGAAAAAAATAAGATAAAATAACTAAAATATTTGTTTAAAACTAGGCTCTCTTCCTATTTTATCTCTCCACTTTCTCTCTCTCAACCTCCTCTTTTCTTCCTCTTGGTTATCATTTTCTTTCTCGTTAATTAACAATTATGATAGTTGAATATCTCAGTTCGTTTTTTCCTTATTCTAATGATAAACGGTGTTGAATTTAAATGTTTTATTTTATTTTATTTTTCTTTAACTTTTTGTTTTGAGTTATTTTTTCTTTTAACTTAAAACTTTATCCATCATTTTTCTCTTATCTGAATGATCTGAAACTTCGATTAGTGAACGTGTTTAGTAGATTTCTTGTAATTCAACTAATTTACAAACAAACAAGTTTTAAAATTAAGATTGAATTTCTAAATCTGCTACAAACTAATATAAGTCTAATTGAATATCACCAACCAAACAAGTTCTTTATTTTGAAACTTGATTTTTTTCTTCTGGTTTGATAACTTAAATTTATTCACCAATTTTGTGATATGACTTTTTATACTGAGCTAAAAGAATCTACAGAGCTTAGGAAATCTGGTTTTAATATCAAATCTAACTTGAAATTCGATTTCAAAATCCTTCTTTCAAATTTACCTTTGGCATATGCTTTAATTTTAAAATCAAAATTTCTATAAAGCCCTTATTGATAGTCGATTTTTTTTTTTTATGAAGAAAAATGAAAGTTAGTCAAACCAAATATAGTGTTATTTTTTAATGTGAAAGCTTCATTTAGTTTTGAATAATTAGATTAACAGGAAGATCTAATTTATTTTCAAGTTTATTATTACTTTTCAGAAATTAAATCACATTATTATCCAAATTGGAGTTCTATATATATATATGTTATATTTCTTGAATCCGACAAAATTCTCTGTGTCCAAGGAAGGAAAAAAATTGTGGAGATACCATTTCATTAAGACGGGTATGTAAGGAACATACAAAAAAAGACTCAAACAAATGCATTCCAGTTGAGAGAAAGGGTAACTATATGTAATTAAGAGAGATGATTTTGATGACCTGTGCACAGGATCTCGATGAATCTGAGAATTAGATGAAATTGTTGGCGCTCCATCTAAATGTTCCAAAGAACTGAGACAGCAACGTTACTCCAAAAAATATCTATTCGATCTTTTAGGGAAGAAGATAAAGCTTCCCTGATGAAATTGTGGTAATGTTAATTACATTCTTTTTTGTGTCCAACTCCAGAATCATATTTACTGAGCACAGCTATCTCAAATTCAGCATACACTCGAGAACCTTGAGGATGCTCTTTGAAACTATCAAATATCAGGTACAAGGACAAAAACCCAGCACTTGCCAGGGAGCATCCTTTAGGATATAGCCATATCTTCCTGAAATACAAATTATTATATATATATGTATGTAAATGTGTTAGGAATAAGAATTGAATAATATAAGAAAATAAAACTGAAACAAAAGATTATATATGCATGTAAATGCAAATATATATGTTTCCAAAAAAAAAAATAATTTAATTGCATATATAATCTAAATTTTTCGTACCAACGGTAGCCCTCCACTGTAAAAGGATCCGATTCATAAAAATTCTTATCTAGTTGTGAAAAGTTTTTGATTTTCCAAGTATATTTGTGGCTTATTGGTTCCTTGATGAAGGAAACGACCTCCCCCTTCCCATCACATTTCATAACAACAACATCCACTCCAAATTATGCACAGCAATCACCAACTAAAAATCCATTTGAAGAATCATCGAAAGTCTCAAGATCAGATATCAACTTTTCAAACCCGCACTCTTCTTTTTTTTTTTTTAAAAAAGAGACTTCATTCATGTATTTAAAACATACACAAAAAAGAGGCCTATATAAAAGCACTCTAATTAAGAGATATAATAGATGTATCGTAAGTACAAAAAAGATTAGAATTTGTAGACCAAAGAGAAGCAGTGACTGTGATGTCCTCCCAAATATTGGTTGTAGTCTTCGAAAAACCTGTAAATGTTCGGTAATTTCTTTCTAACCAAGTATGCCAAAGAATAGCACTTATAGCATTGCTCCATAATACAGACTTCTGGTTAGAGAGAGGAATGCTAAGATTTTCTGTGATGAATAAATCGACTTGGCAAGGAATCGCACTTTGGACCTGAAAAATGTAGAAGAGATGATGCCATAAACTTGAAGTAAAAGGGCAATGAAGGAAAATATGGTCCAAAGTTTCAGATGCCGATTTGCATAGCGGACACCAACTGGGACTGATGTATATATGTGGAAGACGATTCTAAAGCTTGTTCTTTGTGTTTAGAGCTCGATGAAGAATACACCAAAGAAAAAATTTACACTTCTTCGGGATGAGTAAATTCCATAAGGTGGAGAAGAAGTTCTGGTGGTGGGGATGAGAGATAATCCTGAGCCGAAGGCAGCCTTTAATTGACTTCACTGAAAAAAGACCATCAGTGGAAAGAGTCCATTTAGGAGAATCTTTCCCATGAAAATTCGCCGGAACCGGAAAAGTAGAGGATCAGAGAGACCATTGTGCTTGTTCCCTCTCGAATAACGGTCTTCTCGGAGTGAAATTCCAACAACCAAAGTCCATATCCCAAGCTTCATAGACTGTCATATCTTTTCTACTTGTAGCATAGAATCAGGGAAGAAGTTGACATAATGAGCCATTACCAGTCCAGTTATATGATGCCAAAAGAGAAACCCCCGCTCTTTCTTGATTGCATGAAAACGCCTTACTTTCCCATCTGCAACAATATTATTTTAATTATGATCAAACAAAACAATATTAAATGAAAACCATGTTTTTTTAGTAATTTGGTTTACCTTGGACTGCCAAATATTTGTCTCTAATATTATCATAAACGAGAAACGTGAACACAACATTGACCTCTGAAGTTGGATTAATGTCATCATCAGCCTTTACCAAATAGAGGGATATATGATCCAGCCCCGTTTCTTTTCACATCTCCATTCGGATACACTGCTAATTTCCTACCATAACAAACCAAAAGAAAAAATGTCCCAAAAACAAATAGTGAGAAATGGATAAAATTCCTTCAAAAGTGAACCTATAATGTAAACATGGGCTCGACATTATGGCACATGTATTTTTTTAAAAAGAGGAACCAATACATGTTAGCATGTATGAGAGACATTAAAAAAAAAAAAGCTTAGATGAAAGCAATCCAATTTAGCGAAATAGTAGATAAGTTATAATTACAAAAAAAAGAGATTTTAAGGACAATGATGATGTGGAGACTTTGATATCTTCCCAGAGAGGGATAGAGAAGTCTAGAAGAGGTGGAGCAGCAGTCCATAAACAATGGCTTGCTTCTTTCAAGCCATACATTCCATATTACACATTTTGTTTGGAGCGAAACAACCTGTTAGGTTCAATCGGTGAGTTTTGTCACATGCACAGAGCTTTTTGGTTTGAAATCMGAGAAGAGATTTAGAGAAAGGAAGATGAAGATAAAGATTTTTAGAAGTCCCTACATCCACGTTTTGCAGCAGCTTTATTTCACTTAGTAAATTGATTACAAGCTAGCTAGGTAAAGAACACACATCCCCTTTTCTCCTTTTATACAGATTAATTAAATGGGTCTTCTTCAACTAACAGCCCAACTGAACTTTCAGTTGGATTCAGAGAGAGGTAAGTTCTTCACAACCGAATCTTTTCCAACTCAGATAAATCTTGTGTTTAATCTGGGAGGACATTAAAGTTTCAGCATCAAATTAATCTTACAAATCCCAACTTTTTGTAATTATGACATTTCTATCATTTTTTATCATTTTGTGTAATTGGAGCGCTTTACATGATCTTCATTTTTTATGTTTCTCACATAAATGGTTGGTTACTTTTAAAAAAAAAACTGTAAACACTACCATTTATAACCGCCAGCATTGAAGAACTGGGATTCATATCTGTCACGATTGGAAGTAGCAAGTGAGGTCTTGAGCAACGAGAAAGATTGGATTTGTAAGGAATAATGGAGAGGTTTTTCATTTCTAGTGGATCTCAGAACTGCAACTGCAAAAGATGGAAAATTTAGCATCCAAGAATAACAAAGTAGAAGAAGAACAAGTTTATGGAACAGTTGATATCGACTTTTAATGCTTAAATTGGAACTTCAAGAGAGAGAGAGAGAGTAGTCACCATCTTCGTTGGAAATGATATTGTTCTTTTCGTCTCCCAAATCTGCCTGTTTCCTCTTTGTTCCCATTGTCGTTTCTTCTTCCTCGGTAAGAAAAGGCAATAAAAATCCCACCTTTGTACCAACATTTTGGGAAGGGGGAATGCAAAAAGTATTATAATAGTAATACATCATAATTATTTTAAATTCAATCCACCGTGGTTATATTATATTCAAAACTAAAGGGCACAAAAATAAATTATAATTAAATTAAATTAGAGGAAAAAAAATCAATTTTGTAATCCAAAAAACTTGACCAAATGTATGCATTTCTCACCATTAAACTTTTTTCTGACATTTTTTAAATAACATCGAAAAAAAGAGAGGGAAAAAGAGGGGGAGAAACGATAAAAAGATAGGGAAAAAGAGACGGGGGAATGAAAATTTTAAAAATTTTGGGACTCTTCCCGACGTTTTAAAAAAGTGGAGGGAAAAGTTGACTTTTCCCAACTTTTTTTCAATAACATCGGTAGCATTAAACTTTTCCCTCATTTAGAAAGCAGGGAAAATTTTAATTAATCCCGACGTTTTGAAAACGTTGGAAAATTTTTGACTTTTTCCGATATTTTATTACAACCGTTGAGAAAAGTTTGACTTTTACCGACATGGAAAAGTCACTTTTCCCTGCGTTGGGACAAGTGATTCTTTCCGAGATTTTTTGTGGGTCGGAACAACCCAACTTTGTTATATAAGGGTGATAATTTTTATCACTATTTAGTTTTTACTAATTGGTCCACTCATTTTAAGAAAAATCAATACACAAATCTCAAAAAAAAAAAAAAATTACTAACTAAAATATTTGTTTAAAATTAAAAATAAAAAATTACTACTTCTTTTTCTTTATTTTGAAACTTGTTTTTTTTTTCCTAATTTGAAAGCTTAATTTCTTACCATAAAAGAAGCTTGATTTATATTTCATTTTCATGAAAAACTTTATTTTATTTTTTTAAGGGGATTTAATCCCAAATATTTTTATATAGTTACAAACTTACACGTCCGGAGCTAGTTTCGTGCAATTCAGGACTGAGTCAAAACTAACCAAAATCCTTAGAAAAAGAAACCCAAATACCCACATATTTCAGAACCACAAATAAATCAATTACCCACTTAAATAAACTTACTTTCAAAACCACAAATAATCAAAATATAAAAATACAAAAAAATTTTAGAACAATTTAAAAGTCTCAAACCTCAAATATCCATAATATTTCATAATTACAAACTTCAATATTCGAATCACAAAAATCAAATACTCGGATAAAAAATAGTCCAAATAAAGTAAAATTATAGTCACAAATCTCAGATTTTTTTAAATCACAATTTTCAGAAATTTTCTTACTGCTCGCCGGAGGAGGAGGAATTGTGTGGCCTGTGGCACTGAGCAGACGAGAGACAGATGAAAGATATGTATGATAAAGAAAAACAAAAGAGTTTTTACTCGAAAGAATTTTGGCTAAATTTATTCACCAATTTTGTGTGATGCCTCTTTATATAGAGCTAAAAGAATCCTACAGAGTTTAGGAAATCTAAAAAATCTAACTTGAAAATTGATTTTAAAATCCTTATTTAAATTTGACCTTTTGCACATACTTTTAAAGTTGAAATTCTGATAAAGCCCTTATTGATGGTTGAAATCTTGTTTTATTTTTGTTTCCTAATGAAAACAAAATTTAATATGACCAAATACGTGTATGACTGACTAAAGGGTAGAACTACATGAATGAACTGATACTTACTACCTATAACTATACCGATAAGATACACCTTTTCCTTTTCGGTGGCTCAATCATAAGAGCTGCCGCAGTCAATATTCCAAAATCAACTCTCTCTTTTCCAAAATTTGAAAATAAATATTTATTATTATCATTATTATTTTAGAAAATTATTATTTGTTTTTAATATTAATAAAATTCAATAATGACATGAAATCCCTCCCAAAATTTAATTTCACAAAATTCATTTTCCCATTAACTATGTTGTATAAGAAAGCTTAAAAAAAATTCGAATTTGAGAATGAATTTGTTCCCTTGAAATTTCTCATTCAAACAAAAAACAAATCTTCAAAATCTTTTGAGGAAAAGTGGTTTTCTTTATGGGTTTTTCCTTATAATTATATAAATACATGAAATTCTTAAACTATATTAATTTTATAAAATTATTATTTTAATCATTTTAATCAAAAATAAAAAATTTTGAGAAATTGTAGTGTTTTCTCTATAATTTTTTTTTTTAAATTCACAAGTACATAAAAATTCTAGTGAAAAATAAAAACATCAATTTTCATAGAGTAAAAATAATGTTTTATTTATGAATTTTTATGAATTTCAATAATTCAAGACAAGTTTCTTAAAAGATTTATTAAAATTAAATTTCAACAATCCATGAAAAAAAAACATAAAGATTGAATAGTGTCTTCTTTTTTAAATTTCCCATTAGAATGAATTTAAATAATTCAGGACAAGTTTTTTTCAAAATTATTTATTAAAATTAAATTTCAATAATTCATCACAAATTTTAAAAAATTATAAACACGTCAGAATAGTTCTACAAAAATTCTTGAAATCTTCAAAAGATGGCATTGCATATCTAAGACAAGACAGCGCATTATGATTATCCCAAAGAGATGGAGCAGCATTATTTTATTGAATTCCCTTCTAGAAAAGCTTCAAAGTAGACACAACATTGATCTTCACTTCAACAATCAAAGTGTCATCACAAATGTAGCCTTTCGTGACTTCATTGAGATCTCTCAAAGACATGAAATTCCGAAAACCCAAACCTAAATCGCCAAACTCGAACCAGTACTTACCTGCACACACACAATTAAAAACAGCCAATAACTTTAGTCTTTACATAGAACCAAAACCAAACCAAGATTTCAAATTAAAAATAAGCTTTGGAAATTATGGTAAAACCAAAACGTTAATGTTTAATTACTTTCTATTTTTTTGTGTCGGCCAACTCCATATTTACTGAGCACAGCTATTTCAAATTCAGTATACACTTGAGAACCTTGAGGAAGCTCTTTAAAACTATCAAACATCAGTTTCAATGACAAAAACCCAGATCTTGCCTGTGAGCATCCTTTAGGATGTAGCCTTATCTTCCTGAAATACAAATTATTATTATATATATATATATATATATTAAAGGTGTATATAATCTAAAATTTTCATACCAACGGTAGCCCTCCACTGTAAATGGATCAGATTCATACATATTCTTATCTAGTTGTGAAAAGTTGTTGGTTTTCCAAGTATATTCGTTATTTTTTGGTTCCTTGATGAAGGAAACGACCTCCCCTTTCCCATCACATTTCTTGACAACGATATCCACTCCAAATGCACAGCAATCACCAACTAAAAACCCATTTGAAGAATCATTGAAAGTCTCAAGAGATATCAACTTTTCAAATTCCCACTCTGTCTGGATTGAATGGAAACGTCTTACTTTCTCATCTGCAATAATATTATTTATGATATCAAACTGAACAAAATTAAATTAGAACCACGTTTTGAGTAATTTTGGTACTTACCTTGGACTGCCAAATATTTGTCATTGAGATTATCATAAACAAGAAACGTAAACACAACATTGACCTCTGAAGTAGGAATGCCATCCTCAGCCTTTACCAAATAGAGGGATATATGATCAGATCCATTTCTTTTCACATCTCCATTGGGATACACCGCTAATTTCCTACATAACAAACAAACAAAAAAAGTCCCAAAAACAAATAGTGAGAAAAATGAGTAAAATTACTTCAAATTGTGAAGCTATAAGTAGTGTAAACTCTACCATTTATAACCGCCAGCATTGAAGATCTGGGACTCATATCTGTCACAATTGGAAGCAGCAAGTGCGGTCTTGAGCAACGAAAAAGATTGGATTTGTAATGTATAATGGAGAGGTTTTTCATCTCTGGTGAAACTTAAAACTGCAGAAAATAATTAACCAGATAACTCTACAAATAATCCATTGATATTTTTATATGAATTACGAAGAAGTTGAGAGATTGATTGAGAGAATGTTAAAAATACCACAATTAATTACCAGAATCAGCTGCCTCAGATGAGGGGGAGATTGTATTGTTCCTCTGCATTCTCTTTCCCACGTTCGCAAGTAAACAGGCAAACCTAAACTTTTATACTGTATTGTTTGTCTATTCGTATTCCCATTTTTATTTTATTTATTTATTTTTATCTTTTATGACTTCTGTTTGATTCGTATTCCTTCTTCTTTTTCTTTGTAAGTAGTGCCGCCGGCGCCGCCTATTTGTAGTTCCGAGTTTTTTTAGGAAAAAGAGAAGGAAAAAAAAACAAATAAAACAAGATAAATTGGTTCCATTAATAATTTCAACTTAAAAATGGGAAATATTGTTCTTTGGTTTAAGTTTTTAAAATAATGTTGGGAAGTTGATTTTAAGAACCCTTCAGCCACAGGGACAAATGTTTTTTTTTTTTTACAAAGGGCAAGATTTAGAATTGTATATATATATATATATATGTCGAGATTTCATACATTTTATGAAAAATTTAATAGATTCATGAAATTCCTCCTTGAAACTTTAAGATGTTCAAGTATATTTAGATTTTCTAGTGCTGCTTAAGTAATTTAATTAGGTTTTCACTTCACACTACTAGAAATTCGGTCTACCGTGACGTTTTTTTGGCGTCACAAAAATCTTTCGTGACGTTTTTAACGTCGTCACGTATACGCCCATCACGAAAGGTATACGAGACGTTTAAAAAATGTCACAAAGATTAGCACACGTGACGGTTTATTAGCGTCATGAAAGACATGGACTTCCACGACGTTCATAAACCGTCATGAAAAATGATTTTGTGACGGTTATAGAATGTCACAGAAAGACCTTGAACAGGGGAGGAGAGGTCACGTGACATCCTTTCGTGACGATGTTTAAACGTCACGAAAAGTGTATTTCGTGACGGTGTTTACACGTCACGAAAAGTGTATTTCGTGACGTTTGATAATCGTCCTAAAAAATATTTTGGTGACGGTTTAAAAACGTCATTAATGATTTTATTTTGTGACGATAAAAAGAGGGTCACTCAATATGTATTTAATTTTGATTGTAGATGTCGCAGAATATAAATATTATATTGTTAAATTGTCGATCGAACACGCAAATATATTAATTTACCATAACAAAGTTGAAATATATTAAACATGAACAAGGAAGCTAATATATTAATTTAGAATGTACTAGTATTCTCAAACACAAATTACATAATTACAGAATTAAACATGTTCTTTACACACGAACCCCAACAACGATGCTCAGCCACAAATTAGTTGCATTTCTAATTGTCGACATCTTTGAGGTAATAAAGACCTAATGAAAAAACAATACCCAAGTTAGATAAATGATTAAACAAAAACCAACCTACTCATCAACATTCATAGTCTTCCTTATCAACTTACTCAATAATATAATAAAACAACCAACATGACGACCAAACAGAAGAAGCGCGATTCAAATAAACGACATGCCTACACTTTTTCTATCTCCTTAAATTACATAGCACAAAATATCAGTACAATCATCCTGTAAGGAAAATATCAATATGATATGATAACCAACAAAATGATCAAATAACATTCCAACATAACAAAAGAGGTTACAATAACAAAAATAACCGAACACTTCTTCTATATCCTTCAGCAGCATAGCACAAAATGAAATTAAATAATATAACACAAACTAGCTAGTATAGCAGAGGGGTTGTAAACATACATTCCTCGTCTATAATCAATATTTAGTATTCCTTGTAAACGTACTCAATAATATAGCTATAGTCCCAGTATATAACAAGTTCGATTCATAAGTATTTAATATTCAAATGTTATAGTATGAATGATGACAAAAAGCTTAAAATATCTTACCTTTGTTATGATGGAACTTTGAATGAAATGGCCACAACATGCTTCAGCTCACCCGGACGCAGTTTGACAAGCATTTCAAACCCTTACAACTTCTTGTTCTAGTGCGAAGATTGCTCTTGTCATATAAACCGATAATAAGCAACTTAGGAAAATGAGCTTTCTCAAAAAACTTGACATAAACAATAACATCCAAACAAAGTTTTAAATAATACAGCACCGCATATGCGTTGAGCTACGAAGCCAACTCTTCGGTGTTTACATGGAACCAAGCTAAACATTTTGAAGTTGCAACCCCAAAGCCATGGTGATAACTCCTTCCCTTGCCTACTTTGTCCATCACCTTATCTATTAGCTCACAATCTTTCGTTCTCCGCTTGCTAAAATTGTTCTAACATTTTTCACTTACTAAAGGTTTGATATATTTATTTTACTGTTGCAACTGTAGCAGGTTGAAGTTGATCAAATACGACTGCAATTATCACATGGCAAGATCTACCTCACAAACTTGGTTAAATGGAAAGTAGACAAATGCTTCATTGATGTGTGATGTATTAAGAAATCATGAGCTACGCTGTGGTTTTTTTAAACTAAATCTATTGACTGAGTACTTAAGCTAGAGACATATATATAGTAATGAAGATAACATGACAATCAATAGAAACATAACAAGTATAAGAATGGACAATGAAATGACAAAATAGAACACATTAAATTATTGATTTTAG
>NW_019104528.1:1192904-1204236 GCF_001995035.1 Momordica charantia
GCGTCGCTGCAGGAAGTCACCGCTGCTCGGGTTGTTCGTGGCTGTCGATTTCTGCTGTCGAGATACCGCCACTGGACGCCGCGAAGGGTGATCGCTGATCGCCGGAAAACACGCGAAAAAATGGGAAGGGCGGTTGAAGTAAAATGAAATAGAAATACAAAAATAATATTTATTTTTAATGCGATTCAAAATTTACTTAGTAGGAATTTCTACCACCTAAATTTTAGGTTTTGTTAACTTAAATTCTAACAATCCCTAAAAAAAAATAGTATATTCCATCAAATTAGGTTCAAAGATCTTTAAGGTAATTAATTACTTTTTTTATCTATTTTTTATCTATGTTTTTTAAACCTCACGAAAAACAACTTTTTGATGACCATTTCGTGACAGTTAGAAAAACGTCACAAAAAGTAAAAAATTCGGAACACTCCGTCATTTCCCGCCAAAAACGCGCCTCAACCTTTCGTGACATTTTTTAAACGTCACAAAAAAACAACTTTTCGAAGACCATTTCGTGACGGTTAGAAAAACGTCACAAAAAGTCAAAAATTTGAATCACTTCGTCATTTCCCTCAAAAAACGCACCTCAACCTTTCGTAACGTTTTTTAAACGTCACGAAAAACCAACTTTTTTACCACCATTTTGTGACGGTTAAAAAATGTCACGAAAGATCAAATATCCGGAAATCTCTGTTTTTTCCCTCCAAAAATGCATTTTTTTGCCTTTCGTGACGCATATTTTTATTTAGAATAGTATTTTACTGTTCATGAGCGTCACGAAAATCCAATTTTCTAGTAGTGTCGTATTTTATAACAACACATGATTCAGATTCATCCATCCCAAGATGCTTTCAAACAATATTGAAATTGATATAATTACGTGGATTCTTTAATTGCACTGTTGTAGTGCTTACCAAAACAACTCCAACACCAATGAATAACTTATGGAACGACTAATATGATATTTTTGTAAAAGATACCGGAATGGCCATTCATTCGAGATAGGATGTGAAAAACATACAAAGGGAGACTATAGAAAAGCACTCCAATCGAGAAAAATGATAGAGATATTGTTAGTGATGACTTAAGGTAGTATAGGTGGGTGAGACGCGATCGCCTAAGGCCCCAATCATATAAGGCTTCATATTTTTTTATATATTAGTATATAAAATATAATATAATATTATCTAGATTTTAATTTTTTTGGGAAGGAAATAGGACTAAAGTCCATCAAACTAAGAAATAATGAAAAAACGAAAAAAATGACAAGACGGGACATTGAGACCCCATTATATACACAATCAAATCAACAGAGAAAAAGAGACTATTAATTAGGAGGCTCTTCACAAATATGTAAATTAAGGGAAAAAACACTGTTTGACTAGTAAGTTAATCTTACTCACCAGAATTGGCTTCACTAATAAATTTTTCGGATACTAACATTCCATTCTCAAAAAATGAGGTTCTCAATCTTTAAAACGACGTACAAAAGAACTCTCAATTCTAATTTGATACCTTCAAAATTTGTTACTTTTATCTTCTTCTTCATGTTTAAAACCTTTCAAACTTCATTAAAAAAAAAAAAAAAATAGCTAGCATGACCCTTCAAAACTCTCTCAAAATTTAGATCCTATGTATTCTTTATCCTTTTATTTATTTTTTTGACAATAAAATTTTTCAAATTCTCTTTAGAAAAAAACTCTACCATAAATAGATTTGTTAGGTTATACTAATTTTAACTTAATTTTGTCCCTCCAATGAGAGAAACCAAAACTTCAAAGTTTATTATTTTAAGTTTTTTAGTTCCATTTCTTTTACTTTTTGGAAAATGTATTTCATATTGTTCAATACTATATATCTGAGATTCGTTTAGGTTTGCTTATTTGTTTAAATATATAATATTAATATGTCTATAAAAAATATGAATATGGATATGAAAAGTTTAAGAAAACATAAAATATAAAAACTTATTAAATCCAAAAAATGTGCTACAAAAACAGATTGAATATGAAAAAAATGTTATCAATAATTTCTTTTTTTTTTAAGAAGTAAAAGTAGTAAAAATGATAAAAAATAATAGAAAAAATAATAGGTATAGATAAATCAAAACACAAACAAAAATGGTAGATAATGATATTTTTGAAAATGAAACATCTAATCAACTAAAAGTTCAACTGAAAAAATATTCATATTAAGGCCTCCGTTTTAAAATTTTGTCTAAGGCCATATGTCATCTCGAGATGCCCCTCGATATTGTAATTATCAAAGAGGTTTGATGTTGTGGACAAAGATGAAGCTTGAACCTTTGCATCTTCCCCAAGTTGAGAGCACGAAACCACTATATGATATGAAACCTCTCCAAAGAAAACGACTCTTTTGAGTAATACTTACAATCATCTAATCAGTATCAGAAAGTTAGTATTTTCAAAGGTCACAATCTTTCTAAAAGTACGAAATAAACCTTCCATAAATCTTTTTCGATTACTAACTCAACCTTAAAAAAAGTGTCGAAATATATAGGTCGATCAAAATATAACTTTTTCAATTAACCTTTGAAAGGTTCAATTAAGCTTCAAAATTAATATTTTTTAAAGGCTAGACGTCTTCAATAAATGTCAAATTAGTTTTGATAATTAATTTTTGTCAAAAACTTCTTGAAAGTTTTTATTATTTTCCAAAAATTATAATACTATTGTCCAACCATTTTTTAACTTTCAAAAAAAGTTCTTTGTAGACACTCGTAAATTCTTCCAAAAAATTGGAAGGCACCCACATAATTCTATCTGGACTACAAAATCAGAAATCAGGGGGGAGAGAAAAACCTACTGTAATATTCCACAAAAATATACTGATATTTATTAATAGTAAAAAAGGAATGAAAAACAAGAGATACTTTTTCTCGACTCCATGAAGCCTCTCGAAATTAAAAATTAAAAATAAATTAATAATATTTTAGAATAACATCTCATCGACTAATGGTATAAACATCGACTAATGGTATAAAATTTTATTGGAAGAAAAATTATTATTAGTATAAATGAAAAATAAAAAATAATTAATTAAAAAAATTATGAATCTCATCCATAGATGAGAAAGAACAGAATAAATATTCCATTTATCTTAATGGGAGTGTTTTTATTTAGTTTGTAGGTTTCTCGCCTACTCCCATAAAGTTTTTCCAAAAAAAGAAAAAAAAAAGGTAGATTGCAGTCTATATGACTTCCATTGCCAATTTGACACATTATTTCTAACGTGTACGAAAGGAATTATCAATCATTATATACTCACAGTGAGAATTAATTCGTTCTTTTTTACCTTAGAAACTATTTGAGCAACAATAATGGATAGTAGTCAAACACAGAGGTGTAAGCTGCAACTAAATAGTTCTACAAAACTTGCAGAAACCTTCAAAAGGTCGCATTGCATCATCTAAGACGAGACAGCACTATTTATTGAATTTCCTTCTTGAAAAGCTCTTTCAAAGTAGACACAACATTGATCTTCACTTCAACAATCAAAGTGTCATCACAAATGTAGCCCTTCGTGACTTCATTGAGATCTCTCAAAGACATGAAATCCGGAAAACCCAAACCTAAATCGCCAAACTCGAACCAATACTTACCTGCACACACACAATTAAAAACAGCCAATAACTTTAGTCTTTACATAGAACCAAAACCAAACCAAGATTTCAAATTACAAATAAGCTTTGGAAATTATGGTAAAACCAAAACGTTAATGTTAATTACTTTCTAATTTTTTGTGTCCAACTCCATATTTACTCAGCACAGCTATCTCAAATTCAGCATACACTCGACAACCTTGAGGAAGTTCTTTCAAACTCTCACATCTTAGGAACAGTGACAAATAGTCCGGGCTCGCTTTGGGGGATCCTTTGGGATATAAGGACATCTTCCTGAAATACAAAACATACATTTTATAATACATGTAAATGCAAAATGCAAAATAAATATATATATAATCTAAATTTTCCATAGCAACGGTAGCCCTCCATAGCCCTCCATTGTAAAAGGATCCGATACATACATATTCTCATCTAGTTGTGAAAAGTTGTTGGTTTTCCAAGTATATTTGTTATTTTTGGGCTGCTTGATCAAGGAAAGGGCCTCCCCTTTCCCATCACATTTCATTACAAAAATGTCAACTCCAAATGCACAACAATCATCAACTAAGAACCCATTTGAAGAGTCGTTGAAAGTTTCAAGTGAAACCAACTTTTCAAACCCCCACTCTTTCTTCATTGCATGAAAACGTCTTACTTTCCCATCTGCAATAACACATTATTTATGTTAAAAAAAAAAAACCCTCCAAAGAGAGCAAACAAAAATTAAAATACATGGGTTTTGAGTAATTTGGTTACCTAGGACTGCCAAATAGTTGTCTCGGAGATTATCATAAACAAGAATCGTAAACACAACAGTGAGGTCTAAAGTAGGAATGTCATCCTCAGCAGTTACCAAATAGAGAGATATATGATTGGACCCATTTCTTTTCACATCTCCACTGGGATAGACTGCTAATTTCCTAGCACAACAAAGGAATAACAAAATCCCAAAACCAAAATAGTGATGAGAAGTGAGAAACATTGGTTCAAAAGTGGAGGTGAAAGTGTAAATTAGCTACCATTTAAAACCGGCGACACTGAAGATGGGGGATTCATATCTGTCACGACTGGAAGTAGCAAGTGCAGTCTTGAGCAACGAAAAGGGTTGGATTTGTAACGTATAATGGAGAGGTTTTTCATCTCTAATGGACCTTAAAACTGCACAAAATATATAACCAGAGATAACTCTACAAATGAAATAATCCAATTAATATTTTATATGAACTACAAAGTTGAGAGATTGATTGAGAGAATTATGTTAAAAGTACCAGAACCAGAATCTGCCTGAGATGATGGGGAGATGATATGGTTCCTCTGCATTCTCTTTCCCAATGCTGGCGAGCTAACAGGCGAGCCTAAACTTTATGTCTTATACGGTGCAGTTTAATCCATTGGAATTTTTTTTATTTGATTAGATATGATTTAGGATTTTGATATGATTTAGTTTCCGAATTCAAATATTAGATATTATTTGATTTAGATTTTTTTTTAGAGAAAGGTAAAGTGAAAAAAATAAAATCAAAACAAAACAAATAAATATTTAAAAAGAAGACAAAAACACGCCCAGACCCGCAACTCTACCCGAAACCCGGCCCACAACCCGTGCTCCAAGCACCTCTGGAAACGTGCAGTTCACCATCAAGCCGAACCGACGAACCCGCCGGTGCTTCAGTCAGTTCGGTACAGTTGGAATACCTATTGGGAGTCTGTTTTTTTATTTTATTTAGCATATTTTCGGTTCGGTTTCGGTTTGACCATCAAACTGAGTCGGAACGAGTTATTTACACCCTTATATAAAATTCGAACTTACGAGTTTTTGAACAGATATAAGTATCAATTACCTTGAGGTAAGTTTATGTTAAGTGGTGGTTTATGTACTTTTAAGCATCTTTTAGCCCTCAGGTTAGATTTTTCTAAATAATAATGGTAAGATTCAGAATGGTTATATATATGTAGAAATTTCATACGTTTTATGAAAAATATAATAAATTCATAAAATTGCTCCATGAAACTTTAAGATGTTCAAGTATATTTAGGTTGAAAGGCGAAATAATAGTTCAAAGTATATTATATTTAAGATGTTTCAAGTATATTTAGGGTCAAAATATGCATTAGCCTTCCTAGCAATATCAATGTCTTTGTTTGGGAATGCGTAAATACACTCTCTCAAAAGAGTAGAAATGTACTTTGGTGTAATGGGTTCTGCTCTATTCTTTGATTTATCTTGCTTGAGAGAAATAACCGTCTTTTCTCATATAATTAAATATAGATCTGCATGCACTATGTGGGATAATATTAAGATGGCTGCTTCCTCTTGTCCACCAAATCGACATTCTTTTGTAATTATGATATCTACACCATTTCTTTAAACTGGAACTCTTTTATTTAGCCTCTCCTTAAATTGATTTTTTAAGGCATGGATGTATGACGATTTTGAAAAATCAATTATACTAAAATGATTTTTTTTTTCAAAATTATAAATTCTACTGTCAATCCCAAAATACCCCTTTTATATTTTCAGGTGCTTCTTCAATAATTTCATTATCCCCTTACATATTTCACTTCATATTTTAGAACAAACAACTTCTACAGCTTCCAAAATAACACATGATTCAGATTCATTATCTCTTTGACAAGCTGAATTTGCATTACCTCTTTAATATTTTGCACCGTAAAGGTTTTGATCTTTAAGTGGATTTCATGGATTAAAGGTTGTATATCATCCTTCAGCTACTCGGTCATTACCCTCTCTTCCCTTCAAAAAGTAATTTTAATTTGGTAGCTCAGGAGCTCCCTGGTTTCATATTGCAAACTGTTGCAATATTTTTGATACAGCTACAAAAAATGGCAAGTTGGCAATGGCATTAATATTCTCTCTTGGTATCATGATTGGTCTGACCATGGACCTTTGTTTATAGCATTTCCCCGTTTCTTTGCACTCACCGATTGTAAGGACTTGAAAGTTGGTCAAACAACGCCTGGAATCCTTTCCGTCGCCGGCCATTGTTTGAAAGAGAGCAATTACTATGGAACACAATCACGGCTGAATTTCCTCATCTATCTGAATCTTGGGGAAGGGATAAATTTTTGTGGGCTCACTCAACCGACGGGCAGTACACTTTAAAATCCTCCAAGGCTTTTTTGTTGGGAAATTGAAGACTCTGAATAATTTTCCTTTTCACAGAAATATCCAAATACAACTACAATATATGAAAATAGAAAGAAAACTATAAAGACACAAAAATAACGACACAGCAAATTATATTGGTTTAAGGGCTACATCCAGTCTTCCACTTAGATTAGGTAATTCACTAATAATTGTTTAAGGATTAGAATACAAAACTCTCCCAAAAAATATTCCCTAAGGTCCCAACAAAAGTCCTCTAGTTTCTAAGTATTATAACACACTATACTTAGGTACAGGAATGAAAAACACTCACTAAACTCATGGGATACAGAATCCTTTTCAACACTGCCCACAACCACTCAAGTCTCTTTTATTTGGATTCTGTACAAATGAAACCTTAACATAAGAGCTTTATTTATAAGAGGCCAAATATCATAATTCTTATAGGAAAACAATATTGTAATCCTTATAAGACAACAATACCCTACTCCCGCTAGGAATTGATAATAGTGTTGAAAAATTCTTTTTTTTCATAGGACATGTGTTTCCTGTTTTGGCTCCATAATCCCAACAATCTCCCACTTGGAGACAAAGCGACAATTCTCTGCCTCCCACTGCATTAACAGTGTTCCATCATCTTGACACCCTCTTCAAGGCACAGTTCTAACCCCTCCATCAACAAACTGATCAATACTGCTTGGCCCTACCCAAGCATCGTCTGACTCTGCCCCGAGACTAAGTAACTCTACGTGGTCTTGTCCCCCAGACTTAGAGACATAGCCACATACTCCCACTTGATCTAAGTGGTCCCCGTCACTTCCTTTCTCGATCGAACCCAACGACCTCTGAAGAAAGATTCCCCTGATGACTTGGCGCTCCCACCCAAGTCTGTTGCCACACTAGAAACAGAAATCGTACCCTTCAATGCACTAATTCGCCTATGCGACTTCATCAGCTCGCCTGAACGTTTGACGGCTGAGGTATGAACTCGATGGCCTATCAAATTCCCGTTTCCCTTTTCTGTACTTCTCAACTGTTTAACTTGAGCTGATGGTAGATTCTTCTTATCTGTTCTGGCCATCATTGCTTCTGTTTCTCTAAGGTCTCGCCCTGAACCATCTGCAACTACTCTGTACATAGTCTGTCTCAGTGAACCCTTGGCAACCCCAAACTCTGACACATAAACAGAAGATATCTTGTGGTCTGTTGCCACCACCCTGGATTCCCTATTGAGCTTCTAGAAACCCCCACTAAACTCACTACTATAGCCATCGTCATCTAGCTTCCCTGCAGATAACAAATTAAATCTGAAGCTAGGAATATACCTGACGCCTTGTAGCACCAACTCGGCCCCTTCGCCTGTCTTCAAACAAACATCTTCAATTCCTCCTACCTTAGAGATACTCTCATTCCCCATCCTCATTGAGCCATAATTACCTGCAATAAGAGATGAGAACCAACGTCTGTCTGAAACAACGTGCGCTGATGCTGCAGTGTCTTCAACCCACTGGTCTATAGATATGTTCCTCTGAACACAAGCCAGAAACTCTTCAATCCGTTCTCCTTCTGTTACAACATTTGCAGTAGTGTTCCCCTTCTCAACATCTTCTTTAAACTTCCTGTAAAAGCGTTTAATGTGTCCCTTCTTGTGGCAGTAATAACATTCTACTTCTCCACTGGAACTCCCACTACCCCTGCTATATTGATAGCACACTTTGTGAGCTATATTTCATGAGATTTATATTGAAATTATTTGTTAGTTTTCGTTTCTTCATGACAAATTTAAGCACATAAGATATATTTTGCAAGAATAAAGCATCGGGAGGAAACGAGACATATTTGGATCAAAATGAGAGAAAAATCGGAATCAAAGTGACCAAGATGGAATAACAACAAGATTTGGAGCTAAAAACCCGAGGAGATAGCGCCACGACTCTAGCATAGAGTGCCGCGGCGCTCCGAAGTTTAAATTTCGCGTTTGTGAATAGTGTAGCGCCATGGCTCTGTATATAGCGCCACGGCGCTGCCGCGACAACTTTTTATAAAAATAGGGTTGTGCAGCCACCRCAAGGGGGAGTTTGGGAGAGTTTTTATGGCAGTTTGCCTTTTTGGCCAAATCGGAGGGCAAGGAGACCATTGGAGAGCTTAGAAAAGTGATTTTCAAGGCTCGGGATCGTGGAGGTCGCTTCGGGGACGGACGATTGACACGCCGAACATAGTTTCTTCTCCTTTCCCTTGATTTTTATGGTTTTGTTATGGACTTCTCATTGTGATTTTATTGTTTTCCATTGAATATGAGAAGCTAAACCTCTCATCTTGGGAATTGATGTAGCCATTATGCATTGATTGTTTAGTTTTCTTGGTTGAATGTTTATGAATGTTTTATTTATACTTCTCTATGCTTAATGCCTTGAATCTACTGGCCATAGATTGATTGATTTTAGACTTGAAATCTTACGCTCGGGAGAGGTGGTCTAGAGTTAGAATTGTGATGCATAACGAAAGGGGTTTTAAGATCGGGAGATTTAGAAGTCCTTTAGAGGTCGATAATAGACTTGTTGAATAAAGCGTTTACTTGTTATAGAAACTAGATAGGGATATTGGTTTCTTAATTCGTAAGAAGAATTAGCTTGCGCTCGGTGAAATCAATTCCCTAGGACATTTCCCCATTGTTTTTATGTTTATTATTGCATTTTTATTTTCTTTGATTATATTCTCCCTTTTGATTTTGATTCTCTAAATAAAATTGAGCAATTGTATCTGTGGTACTTGAGTGATCTAGAAACCCAATCCAGAGGACGATATCGGTATTGACTTACCACTTTATTAAAGCTTGACCCGTACACTTGCGGTAAGCAATTTCTGCTACATATATCTCTATTGCTGCTTCCCATTGTAACTCATCTTTGTCTTCCCTTTGTTCTGAGCTATCAAAGCTGATTCAACCTTGTTTTCTGCCCCTGAAGTAGATGCAGACATTTTCCCTAATTTTCTTCGAGCTTCCTCAGATATGGCGGCATCACAAATAGTCTCCTAGCGAATTCGACACCGCAGTCTTCATCGTCTCCCAACTGTTAGGAAAAGACGTCAACAGCCTCATGCCTTTCACCTCCTCGTCAATCTTGACACTCATTCCTTCTAACTTGTTCAAGATATCGGTGAGTTCATTAATGTGGGAATTCACCGAGGTTCTCTCCTTCATGTGGATATTAAAATACCTCGTCCATAGAAGTATTTTTGTATTGGCATAAGGTTTTTCATACCTGTCTTGCAAGACCTTCAACAACTCCTTCGCTGTAGTCTTTTTCGCCACCAGACTACAAAAATTCATTGACAATGCCATTCTGATGTTGGCAACGACCTGCTCATTCATCTCATTCCAATCCTTGTCTACCATCCCTGCTGGTCTCTCTCCCAAAGTCTTGTGTATCTTCTTGCACATAAGAAAGATCCTTTACCTGCATCTTCCAAAAACTGAAATTCTCCTCATTGAACTTCAGGACTCCTTCATAATAATGGTCTGCTTGATATCTGTCACCCATGATGCTGCAACCTTACAGCTCTGATACCACTTGTTGGGAAATTGAAGACCCTGAATAATTTCCCCTTCCACAGAAATATCCAAACACAACCAAAATATATGAAAATAGGAAGAAACTATAAAGGCACAAAAATAACGACACAGCAAATTATACTGGTTTAAGGGCTACATCCAGTCTTCCACTTAGATTTGGGTAATTCACTAATAATTGTTTAAGGATTAGAATACAAAACTCTCCCCAAAAATATCCTCTGGAGGTCCCAACAAGAGCCATCTAGCTTCTAAGTATTATAACACACTATATTTAGGTACAGGAATGAAAAACACTCACTAAACCCACGGGATACAGAATCCTTTTCAACACTGCCCACAACTACTCAAGTCTCTTTTATTTGGATTCTGTACAAATGAAACCTTAACATAAGGACTCTATTTATAAGAGGCCAAATATCTTAATTCTTATAGGAAAACAATATTGTAATCCTTAAAAAACAACAATATCCTACTCTTGGTAGGAATCGGTAATAGTGTTGAAAAATCATTTTCTTCATAATACATGTGTTTCAAGTTTTGGCTCCATAATCCCAACATTTTCTGGCGTCCCCTTCTGCAGAAATTAACTCAGTTTTATACAAGAATTTATGGGACTCTATCTATCCAAAGAAGTGTAAATTCTTCATAGGGTGTGTTACTCGTAGAAGAATCAATGCACTTTATTGGATCCAATCACCCATGAAATTCCTCTACCTCAACCCAAAGTGGTGTGTCCTATGTAGAAAGAAGAATGAAACTTTAGATCATCTGCTCCTACATTGTGAATTCTAAAAAATTTTATGGAATTTTCTCTTTGAAACCTCAGACTGCCTCTATGTCTCCCAGTAATGGTGGACTTCATTGCGAAAATGCTTTCCAATTGCCCCAAATCTAGGTGCTCGATCCTTTGGTACCTTTGGTTGGAATGCAATAATCGAATTTTTGACAACAATGAGAACTCCATTATCCATCTTTTGGGAGGACATTAAAGTTGCAGCTTCTCTTT
>NW_019104528.1:1204801-1236617 GCF_001995035.1 Momordica charantia
TTTTATCTCTTGCTGTATGTCCTTTTTTATGGATGTATTTGTAGGTTTTTTATAGGGAAAAGGGGTATTTGTAGGGAAAGATTATGTCACTTCAGTTCTCAATTTGAGGCATCATTATCCAAATGTGTACCAGATGAATTATCATTCATTATACTCTCAGTGAGAATTAATTCGTTCTTTTTTTTTCCCTTGAAACCATTTGAGCATAACCAATAATGGATAGTAGTCCCATATATTTAATATTTATAACAAAAAGAAAACGCAAAGGTGGAAGCTTCAGTTTTAAAATGTTTCCAAATTTCACATGTTCAGTTGTCCTTAGCATTTTTTTCAAAATTATAAACACATCAGAATAGTTCTACAAAAGTTCTAGAAATCTTTAAAAAGTTGCATGGTATCAATCAAGACAAGACAGCGCATTATGATTATCAAAAGAGCAGCATTATTTTATTGAATTCCCTTCTAGAAAAGCTTCTTCAAAATAGACACAACATTGATCTTCACTTTAACAATCAAAGTGTCATCACAAATATAGCCCTTCTTCACTTCTTTGAGATCTCTCAATGGCATGAATTCCGGAAAACCCAAACCGGTCTCTATACCACCAAACTCGAACCAACACTTACCTGCACACACACAATTCAGAAGAGCCAATAACTTTAGTCTTTTACACAGAACCAAAACCAAACCAAGATTTCAAATTAAAAATAAGCTTTGGAAATTATGGTAAAACCAAAACGTTAATGTTAATTACTTTCTAATTTTTTGTGTCCAACTCCATATTTACTCAGCACAGCTATCTCAAATTCAGCATACACTCGACAACCTTGAGGAAGAAGCTCTTTGAAACTATCAAATATCAGGTACAATGACAAAAACCCAGCACTTTCCTGGGAGCATCCTTTAGGATGTAGCCTTATCTTCCTGAAATACAAAATATTATTTTTATATTTCATAAAAATAAATATATTAAGGGTAAATATAATCTAAATTTTGCATACCAACGGTAGCTCTCCACTGTAAAAGGATCAGATAGATACATATTTTCATCTAGTTGTGAAAAGTTTTGTTGGTTTTCCAAGTATATTTGTTATTTTTTGGTTCCTTGATCAAGGAAAGGGCCTCCCCTTTCCCATCACATTTCATTACGAAAATGTCAACTCCAAAGGCACAACAATCATCAACTAAGAAACCATTTGAAGAATCATTGAAAGTCTCAAGTGAAACCAGCTTTCCAAACCCCCACTCTGTCTTCATTGCATGAAAACGTCTTACTTTCCCATCTGAAATAATATTATTGATGATTAAAAAAAAGAATCCAAAATTAAAGTACATGGGTTTTGAGTAATTTGGTTACCTAGGACTGCCAAATAGTTGTCTCGGAGATTATCATAAACAAGAAATGTAAGCACAACATTGACCTCTGAAGTGGCTGATACAATTTCATCCTCAGCTGTTACCAAATAGAGGGAGATGTAACCTGATCCATTTCTGTTCTTGTCTCCATTGGGATACAGAGCTAATTTCCTACCATAACACCAAAAAAAAAGAGTCTCGAAAATTAGAAAATAGTGAGAAAGCAATTATATGAAGATAAATGGAGTTTATAATATGATACTCCCACCATTTATATCCGCGGCATGGAAGATTTGGGATACAAATCTTCAAAAGTGAAGTGAGTAAAATAGTGATCAGAGTGCGTAAAATTGCTTCAAAAGTGAAGGTGAAAGTGTAAATTAGCTACCATTTAAAACCGCCGACATTGAAGATGGGGGATTCATATCTTTCACGACTGCAAGTAGCAAGTGCAGTCTTCAGCAAGGAAAAAGGTTGGATTTGTAAGGTATAATGGAGAGGTTTTTCATCTCTAATGGACCTTAAAACTGCACAAAATAACCAGAGATAACTCTACAAATAATCCATTAATATTTTATATGAACTACGAAGAATTTGAGTGATTGATTGAGAGAATGTTAAAAATATCACAATTACCAGAATCTGCCTGAGATGAGGGGAAGATGATATTGTTCCTCTCCATTCTCTTTCCCAACGTTGGCGAGTAAACAGGCAAGCGGAAACTTTATGTCTTATACTGTATAGTTTGTCTCTTATACACATTTTTTTTTTTATTTTTTTTTTTTATGAGTTGCTTTTGATTTGTATTTTTTTTTTTCTTTGTATAAGTAGTGCCGCCCGGCGCCGCCTATTTGTGTTTCCGAGTTTTTTAGAAGGAAAAAAAAAAGAGAGAGAAAAATCGCTCGCAATAATTGTACCTTAAATATGGGTAAATATTGTTCTTTGGTTTAAGCTTTTAAAACGTTGGGAAGTTGTTTCAAGAAACCTTCAGCCACAGGGAAATTTTTTTAGAAGTGATGTCAAGATTTCAGAATTGTTATATATACATGCAAGATTCAAAATATTGATGTCAATATGGAAAATTTCAAGGTCTTGCAGAAAACACAAAAATGATGAATATTGATGTAATTACTTTAATTATAGTTTAATTATCTTATAATTGATTATTTTTAACCATGGTATCAAAATATATAAGTAATATACCTATGGAAATGTAGTTGCGATAAGAACTTAGAAATAAAATCACATATACATTCATAGAAATTATTTGAATTAGTAAATTAAAATTTAATATTGCTTGATTATAATTTTTATTGATAATTTCTAACATAATATAGTCTTATTATTAAAAAGAGAGAGAAAATAAATTTTCGATCATGTTTGAAATAGATGTTTATTTGGTGGTCTTTGAAGTTTCAAAATAGACATTGTTGGTTATGGAGATTTGATAAATGTTTCTAAATGGTCATTGAGAGCTTCTTTTGACCCTTAGTTGGCTAATCTTAAAATGGTGTGGCCTTTAACAACCACATCATTTGAAGGTTAGTCAACTATCAATCAAAGACGTTCTCAAGACCATTTTAGAAACATTCTTTTACATCTCGAGGATCGAAAATGTCTATTCGAAACATTAAGGGCTAAATAAATACATATTTCCAACTCTAAGAACAAAAAAATATTCCTTTTGAAACTTCAGGGACCAAATAGATATCTACTTCAAACCTCTTAGGGACCAAAAATGTATCTTCTTCTATCTAAGCAAAAACAAAAGCAGACAACATTTCTGTTTGGACAAAACTGCCACATCTTTTAAAAGGCTCCAACTAAGACATCAGAATAGTTCATAAAAATTGAAGATATCTTCAAAAGGCTACACCATCAAAAGACAGCATTAATTATGATCTCAAAGATCAGCATTTACCCTACCTTCTATAAAAATTACTTCATGGTAAAGATGACATTAATTTTCACTTCAACAGCCAGAGCATCATCACAAAATAAAGCCTTTCTTTGGTTCTTTGAGATCCGTCAATGACATAAACTTTGGACTTCCACAACAGTAGTCCAGACCACCGACTTCAAACCAACAGTTGTCTGCACATGAATAAACCCAATTTTAGCTGGATTTTAGCATTCATTTTGAAACAGAAAGAAAACCAAGATTTTAAAGAAAGAATAAAAGTTAAGNAGCTACAAGTTGATCCAATATGGCCATCTCAAATTCAATGTACACTTGAGAATTTAACCTAGGGATCGGAACATCTTTCAAACTACGAAATACCAGGTACAAGGACAAAAAGTCAGCCGTGGCATTAGGGCATCCCTTAGGATATAGCCGTAATTTCCTGAAAGAAAGATGCATGAATGTACATCTGCATATATACTGCAAAAAAAAAATAATAATAATAATAAACAAACAAAAGCAAAAACAAAACAAAAAATATAATGCATGACAAAAATGTCCACTCCAAATGAACAGCAATCATCAACCAAGTATCCATTTGAAGCATCATTGAATGTGTTGAGAGAAATCAACCTTCAAACTCCCACTCTGCCTTCATGGCATGAAAACGTCTCATTTCTCCATCTGAACATTATAAAACACAATAAATATAATGTACAAGTAGCATAAAGTAATTAATTATGTAGTTTCAAATGTAGTACAATTTAAATCAAATTCAAAATCACATGTGCCGTAAAATACATTAAAAATAATTAAAGTTAGTCTATATTTGGAGGGGAAAAAACTCAATATGGCCACGCGCATTTACTGAATCATTTGAGTCTATTAAAATATTTAAACGACTCCACTGGGGATCGAACCCAGAATCTTTGGTTCCGTAGACCAACACCTTATCCATTGGGTCATGGAGTCATTGTTGATTTAAGAAATACATATATATTACATGAAAATGAAAGAAAGCAAACTCTCGTATTTCGGAGTCCAACTCCAGCTAAATATTTAATTTAATAAATTATTCTCTTAAATCTTAATTAATTTATTTATAGGTTAAAAACACTAGTGCATGATTTATTTCAAATTCTTACTAATAGTGATTATTTCAAATTCGTAACAGTTTAGTCTTTAAAATTTTATACATAACAATTTTTAATATGGAATAACAATTTTTAATATGGAATTAGCTTGTGACAGGTCCTAGCATTAGTATAAATTAGTTGGGAAAATGTGGTTGAGATCCGGAGAGGGAGGGAAATAATTAAATAATGTGTTTATAAGAATCAAATCTGTTTAAAATTTGGTTTAAAAAAGATTCTATATTTTGGTTAAAAAACACTTTTGGTCGCCACTATAGTCTCAATACTTTTAAATTGGTAATAGTTTAGTTCTTGAAATTAGTGTATCTTTCACGGAGGTTTAAACATATCCCGAACAAGTTAGAGGTTCGGCTTCCTTCGTTGCATAACAACGATATCTATAAATCTTCATTATATCATTATAAATGCTACCATTTTTTTCAATTGGATTGTCTTCCTTTCTTCTAGTTCTTGTATGTTTCTCACACACACTTTTATAGAAAAGACGTCTTTTTCAAAAAATAAATAAATAAATAAATAGTCTCTGAAATTTAGCAGGTAATAATTAAATCTAAAGTTTCCAATGATTTAGTCCATATTATTATTATTATTATTTTTGTTAAATTTCTTATATATGTAGATCGATACAAACGAATGAAAGATCAAATTTATTTATAAATTATAAAAATTAAATTGTTATAGATAAAAATTGACCATTTTGATGAGAATTTTGGACCGAAATAAATGTACTTTTTAACCTTAAGTTATAGTCTTGATGAGATTTTTTTACGGTAGTGATTAAATTATTACACATTTGAAATTAGTGCTACTTAAAAGCTGAGAGAGATGGAAGAGACTGAGGAGATGGCAAAAACTTTTTATAACAATAAAAAGATTCATAAAATTCCTCCTTGAACTGTTTAAGATCTTCGAGTATATATCTATAATTTTTAGGTTCTTCAATAATCATGAAAAATATCCCCCTTTCATTTTCTCTTCTAAATCTCTTCATATTTAGAAGAAGACTTGTTGCCCTTTTGCTTCCAAAACAACACATAATTCATATCTCAACATGCTTTCAAATCACACTGAAATTAATTTGATCAATCCACTATTTACTCTCAAAGTAATTACTAATTCCATATATTTAAACCCCACAAAGAGAAAGAACCAAAATTGGAAGGCATTAGAAGTTTCAAAAGCCAAAAAAAGGCAGACCCAAAAATTAAAATAGTAGAAAAAAATCATTCACAATGCTCAAAGACTATGGAAACTTTTTCAAGGTAGAGACAACATTAATCTTCACTTGAACAATCATACTGTCATTAAGAATATATCCGCTTAATGTGTCTTTAAGATCCATCAATGACATGAATTCTGCACAACCCCAACCATCTCCACCACCATATTCAAACCAATGCTTATCTGTCCAAAAAAATACAAAAAAGAACACACAAAAATTAGCATATGTATGCAAATTTAAACAAAATAATAATAATAATAATGACAATAATTTTGATTTGATTACATGTTGATTTTATTGGCCAACCTCCAACTTGACTCAGCACAGCCATCTCATATTCAACATACACTTGAGAATCATCAGGGAGCTCTCTCAAATCGTCAAAGATCAGAAACAATGACAAATAGTTACTCATTGCCGTGGGGCATCCATTGGGATGCAGTTCTACTCTCCTAAAACATTTATAAAACGATTCCGTTAAATTTTAATTTGGTCTCTATGATTCGACTTAATTGAAAAATGATTCTTTTTTTTCTCTTTTTTGTGTACCAGTGGTAGCCCTCGACTGAAAAAACATCAGAGGACAATGTTTTAGATTGTGTTGAAAAATGGTTGATTTTCCAGGTAAATTTGTAATGTTCTGGTGGGTTGATCAAGGAAAGGATCTCCCCCTTGCCACCATCATCAGATTTGATGACAAAAATGTCAACTCCAAATGCAGCATACCCACCAACCAAGAACCCATTTGAAGGGTTATTAAAAATGTCAAATGAAATCAACTTCTCGAACCCCCACTCTGTTTTCATTCTATGAAAACGTTTTACTTTCCCATCTGCAAAATAATGATAAATTAAATATAGGGTCATCAAAAAAAAATTAAATTAATTAAAAAAGACCATTTTGGTTACCTTGGATTGCCAAATATTTGTCTCTAAGACTGTCATAGACAAGAAATGTAAGCACAACATTGACCTCTGAAGTGGCTGATACAATTTCATCCTCAGCTGTTACCAAATAGAGGGAGATGTAACCTGACCCATTTCTGTTCTTGTCTCCATTGGGATACAGAGCTAATTTCCTACAGTAACACCAAAAAAAAGAGTCTCAAAAATAGAAAATAGTGAGAAAGCAATTATACGAAGATAAATGGAGTTTATAATATGATACTCCCACCATTTATATCCGCTGGCATGGAAGATTTGGGATACAAATCTGTCACGCTTGGAGGAAGCCAATGCTTTCTTCAGCAAAGAAAAAGATTTGATTTTTAAGGTATAATGGAGTGGCTTTTCGTCTCTGATGGACCTTAGAACTGCAAAATAACACTCAAAAGGATCCATTTTAATTATGAACTTGTTGACAAACTTGTTAATTAATTAATGAAGAAATTAGTAGAACAAATTAAGTTTGTACCCAAAGGAGATTCTGCATCGGTTGTGGGGGAGAGGAAGGTGGTGTTCTTGTTTCCCATTTTAGCCTGATTTCTATTCAGTCCACAGAACAGATTCATGCTTAAACAACTAACTAATTAATTTTATACATATTAATTGTGGCACTCTTTATATAGAAATTTTGCTTTACGTTAAGTTTATATATATATATATATATATATATATATATATTTAACTTTTGAATTTGAAATCTGAAATACTACAAATTTGAAAGATTTAGATTGGTTTTTTTTTGGTTGTGAGATTTGATTTGATTTTGATTCCTTTTGTTTCAAAATAACTTCAAATCAATTTGATTGCAAAATAGTTCCAATTTTTCTGGTTTGTGAGATGGTAATACAATTTTTACTTAAAATGAACAGTAAAATCTTATAGTTAAAATACTTTTCTGGTTCCCGTACTTTTAATTTAAACTTGTTTTGATCTATATATCATTTTGGTCATTGGACTTAAAAAAATATGATTTATTTTGGTCTTGGTGTTAAGTTACTGTTAATAAAGCAACAGATGGATGACGTGGAATATATTTTAAGATGAGTAAGAAATGAGGCGTTAATTTTAAAGGACAAATCAGCAAAGTCATTGGGGTTGATTTTCTTCGAATTTTTTTTGATTCGTTAGTTGTAAAACTGGCGAGGTTCTACCATTTTTATTTCTGTTTTAATCTCGAAGGTAAACGTAAAACAAAAACAACTCTTCAGCTTACGGAAAATTTTGGAATTCGAAGGCAAAGAAAATGAATAAAAAATTTGAAAAAAAAATGTGTATTTCAGTGAAGAATCTGTAGCTCACCGTTGGCTGATTTTTTTCTTTTGGCTTTTTTTTTTCCTTTTTGAGTAATATACTTTACTGATTTGGCATTAAAATTACCGCTACATTTCTTACCCATCTTAAAAAATATGCCACATCATCAATCAGTCAAAATGAACCATTTTTAAAAGTAGGACTAAAATAAATATTTTAAAATACAGAAATTAAAATGAACCAAAATTAAAAAATACAGGGACAAAAAAGTATTTTAACCAAATTAAAATGAACCAAAAAGTATTTTCCTTTTTGAGTAACATATTTTACTGATTTGGCATTAAAATTACCGCCTCATTTTTTACCCATCTTAAAAAATATGTCACATCATCAATCAGCCAAAATGAATCCTTTTTAAAAGTACGACTAAAATGAATATTTTTAAAATACAGAAACTAAAATGAATAAAAATTAAAAATACAGGGACAAAATAGTATTTTAACTTTTTTTAAGTAAATCTTTTTGTTTTAGAAATTATTTTAGAAGGAGATAATTTGTTTCTAGATTTTAAAAAATGAAGGAGATTTATTAAAAGATCTATTACCTTTTCTTAAAAGGTTTTGGTAGGGTTTGTTTATTTAAAAACTTCCAAACCATAGTTTTAGATTAATATTTTTCTTGGACGGTTAGAGCGAGCTACCTTTCGAGATTTTGGGTTGCATATTCAAGGCTGTTTTCTCTGGTACTTAGCCCTAAAAAAACAACAGTAAGTTTTCTTTTATGTAATTCTTTAATCCTTCCATTCGGTTTGTCGGAAAAAAAATTGAGGTCTTTGTTTTTTCTTTTTCAATTAGAATAAAAGATTTTGAAATTTTTTTACCTAAAAATTTTCCATAATTTTTTTAGTTTGAATTTTTTTTTATTATCAAACTGTTTTTGGACTATTTTAGATCTACAAAGTTTACGGATTTATATCATCTTAAACTATGGCTTATTGTTTTGATTTTTACATGAAAATTATAGATTTCTACCGAATTTTAAAGGCTGTTTTGTACCATTTATCTGATTTTTGGTAAAAAAAAACACTACTTATGAACTGTTTTGTGCTGGAAAATAGTAAATATTGATATAGAATATATATTACTCAATAAAAATTATTTATGGTGAATTTAAAAAAATGTAAAAATTTTCGTGATATAAAAAAAAGAAAAGAAAAATATAAAATTATATTTCCCCACGTCCTAAAGATATGATTATTATTATTATCATCATTTTAGGGAGAGGTTAAGATTACGATTAAGATGAAAGAATAACACTACAAAATTTTGTTTTTAACTAATATCAGGAAAAATAAAATTTTCATTAAATAATTATATCATGATTGAAATACAAATTATTAAAAGATTAGACCATGCTCGACTTTTCAAATTTCAAACTAACATTTAAAAGTAAAATTAACATTAAAATCAAACCATATATTTAATAAACAAGTATGATTTTAATAAAAGAAAAAAGTTTCCATTCTCTAGAATATGAATATGAATACGAATTGCTTTTTGTTTATTTTTTTATTTTTCCTTAAAAATATTGAAGGAAGGGTCATATGCCGACCCGAGTTTATTACACACTTTCCTAACACACATTATCTTGATGAAAGAGAGTGAAAATCCATTTACAAATTTAAAACATATATTTTAGATTTTGTTGATAATGATATATCAAATTTATTTATTTATTGAAAATAGATATATCAATTTTATTTAGATCGTTTAATCATGACATTTAATTAATTTTATCAAACTTCAATTCCTATATACTAAAATAAAACTAAAAATATCACGTGCATTTCTTTCTCACTAGTTTTCTTAGGAGATGAGTTTAATAGTAAAAATTGGTATAAAATATAGATTATTTAATTGAAAAATATTTATGACGAATTTTAAGAAAAAATTAAAATATTTTCATTATAGAAAAAAAGAAAAGAAAAAAAAGACGAAAAATCATAAAATAAGATATTGAAATGTTTCTCACTAATATTTAAAATATTAATAATGGAAAATTTTAAAATTTTTCAAGAGAATTTCAAAATGAAATTCTCAATAGGTTATTCTTTTTAATATTATCTAGAAACATCTATATAAAATTATATTAATGAAAGATAAATTTATTAATAAAAAATTCAATAATAATTTAAATATTTATTAATTATCTTATATTGTAAAAATTACGTTTTTAATTGATCTAAATTTAAATAAATAGATAATATTATTAATATTTTAATATGGAAAAAAAGAGGTATATTCAAATTAATTCGAGACATGCCTACAAAATTTCTACTAACATCATTGCATCCAAATTTCGAAACATTATTAAATAATATATTATTTTATTTAATCTGTCCAAAATTATTCTTAGAAGTAAGAAAAAATTTCCATAGTGCTATATATTTGAATATTCTATTTCCCTATACTTAAGTCCATGTAGATGATGATTAAGATAGAGAAAAAAGTAAAAATATAAAATATATTTTTAACTAATTATTGGAAAAGATAAAAATTCTTTTAAGTAATTATATCTGGGTGATGTGATTGAAATTCAAATTATTTAAAAAAAATGGAAAAAAAATATTAGACCAGGTTGGATTTTTCTTTTCTTAGTACAACAAGACTACCTTTCTGCTTTTCAAAAATCAAACTGACATCTCCAAATCAAATCAGGTGGAAATTTTTTGATCCAAGATATCATAGAGAAGCACCATAAGAAGCCACTTCGAAGGTGATCGAAGAATCAAATTTGAAGAAATCAAGAGAAATTATGGGAAAAATGGACGATAAGCGTAATGACAATATATTTAGAGTGATGAAGTCACTGGAAAACATGGAGAAGGCGATCGTTAGAAAGTCAACAGCAGCTCCAAGATCCATCTGCCATAATCGAGAGGTTTGGTCTCTCAATCTCCGTGAAGAATTAGAGCTGTTGAATGAGTATCTTCCAGAGTTTCCAGTAGTCGTCATCGATATGGAGTTTCCAGGTATTGAACGGTTGCTTAGATGGATGATTGAAACTGTTTTTTAAGTTTAGCTTAAAAAAGGTTTTTACACTCGTGAACTCGATTGATGAAACAGGATTTCTCTGGTGCACTCCGAAAGGCATCTCGGAGGAAGAATTCTACCATTGTCTCCGATTCAATGTGAACCGATTGAACATACTCCAACTCGGTCTCACACTTGCCGATCAGAAGGGAAATATAGCAATGACTTGGGAGTTTAACTTCAGAGATTTTGATCACGTTAGCGATATGGAAGACGTTTCTTCGCTGGATTCATTTCTGAAGAACAAAGGGTTTGATTTCTACAAATTGAAGAAATACGGAATAGCTCAAGAGGATTTCACTACCTTGTTTCTACCAATATGTCGTAGTGGTCAAATCAAGAGATGGATCACATTTCACGGCTTCTACGACATTACTTATCTTCTCAAGCTGCTCAAAATCAAATCCATACCGATTTCCATGGCAACGTTTGCCACCACCGCTCAACATCTATTAGGTACTAATAAATGATCAATCAATTCAAAAGCTTTAATTTGATGTATTACGGTTAATTGAATGTTTTATATACATACTTGATAGGTACGGTTAGCGATCTGAAGCATATGGCTCGCTACTGTGATGGACTGCTCGACGGCAACCTAGGGCTAAAAAAATTGGCCAAGCTGCTCGACGTGAAGCGTATAGACAATGCACATTTTGCTTGTTCCGATAATTTATTCACAACTTCAGTATACACCAAGATGAAGCAAATTTTCAAGCTTCCGCTAGAGCAATGCGAAGGGTTTCTCTATGGCTTGCCTTATCCGATTAACGGTTTTCAGTCAGTCGCGAAGATTATCGATCCATCCACCATGACTCCTCCTCCACCGCTACCATCGAAGTTCTCAATATTGTCTTTTTGCAGCTCTACGCCGCTTTTGGTTGGTATTAAGTCTAGCAAGTTAAATGGTCCTTCAGTCATAGTTGGTTGAATTTCTACTTCTAATTTTTCTTTATTTACCTCGTATATTATTTACGGATATTGAAATCCTTGTAATTCACTGTTAAGAAGGCAGATGTGAGGATGCCAAGGCACCGACATAGTCGGGATGTTTGGGGGACATCCCTTGTAACCAATAACTTTGGAAAATTTTGGAATTCAGGCAAAGAAAATGTATAAAAAATATTGAAATAAAAAATGTAAACTCAACATAGATTTTACTGATTTGGCATTAAAATTACCACCTCTTCTCTTACCCATCTTAAAAAAACATGTCACATCGTAAATGTGTTATTTTATTAACGATAGTTTAAAGGCATGGAACACAGCTAAGTAGTAATTAACATATATCTCCAATCATTTTGTCCCTCATATGTTGTATTCAAAAAAAGAAGAACTTTTAAATTTTTAAAAATAGAAGGACTAAAATGAACCTACATGGACCAAAATGAACCAGACTTAAAAAGCATCGGAACCATGAAAGTATTTTAACTTTCTTTTCTCTAAAAGATAAACTTTTTTTGTTTTAGAAATTATTTTTAAAAAAGATAATTTGTTTCTAGATTTTAAAAAAGAAAAAGATTTGTAAAAGATCAATCTTATTGTATGACCTTTTTCTTAAAAGTTTTTGGTAGGATTTGTTTTAAAAACTTTATTAACAGTAACTTAACGGTAAAGATTAAAATAAATTATTTTTTCAAGATGAACATTTTCAAAGTATATGGATCAAAAGAGTATTTTAACCATCTATTACTTATTTTCTTGCCAAGCCAAGATATTTTGTTTGTTAATTTTTTTATTATTTTCTTGAAATTTTCTTATGATTATCGATTTTTTTTTTCACTACCTATTCATTTTGGTATTACTAAACTTTGTAGCATATTTGGTAATTAAAATTCTATCTTTTCCCCAGAGAAGATAAGTAGGCATTATTTCAATTTTGAAAAGAAAAATAAGATCTTTATTGATATAGAAAAGTCTTTCATGTAAAAGTTAACCCAAACTTATAGGTTAAGATTTTGTAGTTTCTACTTGGAAAAAAAATGTATTATTATTATTTAGGCTACTTAGTTAATTGATATTTTGCTAAATATTAAATTATATTCTAATATAAATTTTATATAATGAATTACAAGAAATGTATAATACTAACTTAGCAATAGCATGCCCTTAACGAAACTTCTTGTTGTTTTTTGGTCAAATGATAGATACAATAGAAAACAGGAAAGATTGTTTTGTTTTATTTCTTCATATCAGAAGTAGAATTTGTAATGTGATGAAAATTAAATGCAGAATTTTGAAGACATTTTATATGATTGACGTATATTCTTTGAGAACAACAGAAATATCATCCTAAGTGTAAGTAGATCTTGAATCTTGAACTTCAAACCTTGGAAATAAAAAGATGTAGGATTAGATGGACAGTATTCAAATGAATGGTGGTTATCACAACCATATGAACCAAAAAATTGATTAACAGGAGTTATGAACGTGCTACTTCCTATTGGTAGAAAAAATTTGCTATGAACGTACCTTCGGCGACGAACTTTCCTCTCGTTGTCGAAGGTGCCCTGGCAATGAAAACGAGTTTCGTCGCTGAAGGTGGACCTGGCGATGAAAACGAGTTTCGTCGCCGCACGTACCTCCGACGACGAAACCAGTCGAAGGTGGTGATTTCGTCCCCACTCTTTTTTTTTTCTTTTTTTTTTCTCTTTTTCCTGAATCTTTATTACTTTCTCAATAACATCTAATAACACCTAATAACACCTATCATCCAGTACTGTTTCTCAATAACACCTATCACTAAGAATTGAATTTCATTTAAAAATTATGAACATTTATTTTACAAAAAGTACAAATTAAATTTAACAACCTACTCTAAAAAGTCCCAAACTTAAACATATTCCAAACAATCTTATCTCATAAAATTTGTTCATAAAATTTGATCAAGTTTCCAAAATCTTTCCATAGAGAAATCGAACGAACCTGAAAAAACAAATAACAAATAAACTAAAATCTTTCCATAGAGAAATCGAACGAACCTGAAAAAACAAATAACAAATAAACTTATATTAGCAAAATAATTTATCTATTTCTCAAAATTAATTTAAAAGTCATAAAAATATCTAGCTCACTCCAGAGACATGTCTTGAACTCAAATTAGACATTAAAAGTTAACTCACCCCATCCATTAACAATTAACAAACTTTCCTTCTAACTCACTCCAGATGTCATGAACTCAAACTAAACATTCAAAATTCCATATGTCATAAACTCAAAGCATTTCACAAACTAAAATAAAAGTACAAGAGCATCCTCTCGATCTCCCAAACACTTTCATTCAAATCCAGTTAACCCAATGAAAAAAGGCACAGGCATATATAGTAAAATACAAATCCCAGTTAATGCTAAATATAGCAACAACATTCTAGATTTACAAATATATCAACAATAAAAAATAATAACAATAAAGTGCAGCCTAATAACATTTGTCACTCATAAAAAATACTAAAATAGCTTTGGAACGTCTATCAGTCTACTAATGATATACGTTTATCACTAATAGACTATATTAGTGATAGGTGTCTAAGACGTCTGTCATTAGTAGATTATGTGTAAATATCTATCAATTATAAATTATATCATTGACAGACGTTTATCACTAATTTGACTATCTTAGGTTTAGATGTGATAGACTGTGCCATTGATAAACTTCTGTTAATAATAAGACTATATCATTGTGATATATGTCTATCACTAATACACTATATTGGGGATAAACTAATATCATTTATAGATTTTATCATAAATTGATTATCAATGACAAACACACAAGATGTCCCTTCTAACTAGGGAGGAATGATTTATTTAATGATATAAAATTATATTGAAACTTATTGTATTTTATGTGTTTGGTTGTATGTTGTATCATATTTTAAATTTAATTATTAGCTTGTATAACTATTATATTTAGCATTTATTAGTTGGTTCTTGATTTAGTGTCATAGTTTGCTTGGAATTGTATAGCTTCCTGTTATGATAGTCGTACTACATAATGGAGAGATAGTTTACACATTTCTTTTTAAATGGCTAATTTGGATAAGCAAGTGGGATTTAAAATGATGAGATTGGATGAATTTTGACACATTTCTTTAAGGGTTTGTTTGAGTGTGAGAGTTTTTGGTATGGATGTAAGTGAGCTACTCCTCTCTTAGCCAATTGATTTTGAGATGGAACTCCAAGAATATTGATATGATATTAGAACTCAAAAGCTCAAACGAGCATTCGGTCTAAAATAGGATCAGACCAAGATTGGTGAACCCAAAGAGGCACCATCTTGAGGCCGGGGGCATGTTAAGAATCTCACATTGAAAAGAGAAATGACCTAACAAGTGTTTATAATATAAGTGGACTACTTACATCATTGTCAATTGGTTTGGAAATGAAACCTCATGAATATTAATATGGTATTAGAGCTCAAAAGTTCAAACGAGCATCCGGTTCAAAAATAGGATTCGGCCAAAATCGATGAGTTAAAAGAGTCACGATCTTGAAGGGACATGCTAAGGATCAACACGAGTTACTCCTCTCATTGCAAATTAATTTTGAGATGGGTTCCATATCAATCTTGGCTAGATCTCATTGTTTTACCGGATGTTCTCGTTTGAGCTTGTTGCGCTTTGATATCATATTAATATTCATTGGTTCCATCTTAAAACTAATTGGCAATGAAAGAAATAGCCGACTTATATTATAAAGTCTTGATCGTCCCTTATTTATACTGATGGAGTTTCGTAGAAATTGATAATAATAATAATGAAGATATTAAGCACGAAATGGGAGGCAATGCATACATAATTAAGAAATGAAAGCACTTTCCTTTTCCTAAGCAATTACACACTCAAGAAAAGCACAAACACATGGAGAATAGCAACCGCCGAAAAAGCAGACTGTACCAATACAATCTGGAATGTCGCTACTTGGGGATCTGGATTTCAGCATTTTTCTTGGGTTACCATTCTTCAAGTTGTTTTCTGCTACAATAACTTCAACTTTTTCAAGCACTGCATCGCCACCACCATCAGAATAGAGTTGAAGTTGAGGCACCCCATTTTGGTTAGCATCATAATATTGCACTAAACAACATCATCCTTGCCACCAATAATGCCATCTTCTGTCCCTCCGTCTCAATTTCTCTTCTGCTCTTCTTTTCCATCTTCCCCTGCCTATCTTCTCCTCGCCTTTTTTTCTTGATCTTTTTTCGGTATGCCGCTCTGCAGGAAAGAAAACCAAGTGGGCGACTGAATCTCTTCTTCTATTCTCTTTACTTACACCTTACACTTCCACTGAGTCTAACGAGGCTCAGGTGCAGAGCCTTCCAGTGGACCGATTTTCTACCTAGGATTTCGAAATGGTTTAGACACCAATTCCACAGGTAGAGGGGTTTGGTACGTAAGTCAAAAGGCCTGGCGCACAGATTGACTTATTGCTGCCTATCAACCTCTGCAGCAGCCTTTGACTAAGGAAGGAAAGAGTGAGTTACCCTAGCTACGCCATGCGTTCAATACAAAATCTGGAAAGCTGCAAGGATGGATATTCATTATGAATCGCCAAAGTCTTCGTGCTTCTCCATTGTTCCAATCAGATCCGAAAAATGAGAAAGAAAGGACCAGAATTGTGTTTGTTCAATTTGTTCACAATTTCTTTATCAAGTTCGCTTTTTTTTTTATCTTCGAAACAAATCTAACGCCACAACAAAAAATGTCTTCAGCGACATTAATTAGCAACAAAATTATTTTCGTCGCTTTTTCAGCGACGAAATAAATTTATCGTCCCAAACTAGTGACGAAAATGATTTTGGATCGCTTTTTATTATTATTATTTTCGAAGGTAAACGTAAAACAAAAAGAACTCTTCAGCGGAAAATTTTGGGAATTCGAAGGCAAAGAAAATGAATAAAAAAATTGAAACGAAAAAATGTGAATTCAACACAGTTTTTACTTTCAGACTTTCACTTGTCCTCCACCGCTGATTTTTTTTCTTCTTTTACTTTTTGAGTAATAGATTTTACTGATTTGGCACTAAAATTACCACCTCATTTCTTACCGTTTTTAAAAGTATGCCACATCATCAATCAGCGATTTTATTAACGGTAGTTTAAGGATAGGGTCCAAAATGAACTTTTAAATTTTTAAAAATAGAAGGATTAAAATGAACATTTTTAAAATATAGGATCAAAATAAATCAAAATTAAAAGTATAGGGACAAAAAATTATTTTTAACCTTGTTTTTTTTAAAGATAAAGCTTTTTTTTCAGAAATCATTTTTAAAAAAGGATCATTTGTTTCTAAATTAAAAAAGAAAAAAAAAAGATATTTGTTAAAGAATCTTTTTGTATTACCTTTTCTTAAAAGGTTTTGGTAGGGTTTGTTATAAAAACTTCTAAACCATAATTTTAGATTAATATTTTTCTTCGACGGTTTTCTGTTTCTCTGGTACTTGCTTTAAAAAAACAACAGTAAGTTTTCTTTTCTTTAATTCTTTAATCATCTTTCAATTCAGTTTATTGGATAAAGTATTGAGTTCTTTGTTTTACTTCTTTTTCAAAGAAAAGATTTTGAAATTTTTTTGCCCTACAAATTTTCTATAATTTTTTTAGTTGGAATATTTTTGTTTATGAAACTGTTTTTGGGTTATTTTGGACCATAAAAAGTTTACCCATTAATATCCTCTTAAACTATGGCTTATTGTTTTGATTTTTACATGAAAATTAGAGGTTTCTACCCAGTTTTAAAGGTTGTTTTGAACACTTTTTCATATCTTGTTTTTTGTGGAAAATAGTAAGTTATGAAGTGTTTTGGTATTGGAAAACAGTAAAATTTGGTATATAATATATATTACTTAATAAAAAATATTTATATGGTGAATTTTAAGAAAAATGTAAATATTTTCATTATAAAAAAAAAGAAAAAAAGTGAAAAAAAATAAGAGAACTTGAAAAATACTAACAATTGAAAATTTTAGGGTTTCTTTTTCTAGAGAATTTCAAAATGAAATCCTCAATAAACATTTTTTTTAATATTGTCCAGAAATATCTATATGAATAAATGTGCTTTTTTATTATTTTTTATTTTTCTTTAAAAATATTAAAGGAAGAAAAATAATTAATATTTTGCAGGGTCATTTAATCCACTCCAATAACGTTAATGAAAGAGAATGTAAATCCATTTAAATGCATAAATTTAAAACATATATTTGTTATTTTGCTGATAATGATAAATCAAATTTATTTATTGAGAATAGATATATCAATTTAATTTAGATGGATTAATCATGACATTTAATTAATTTTATCAAACTTCATTTCCTATATACTAAAATAAAACTAAAAATATCACATGCATGTGTTTCCCACTAGTTTCCTGCGAGACGAGTTTAACAGTAAAAGTTGGTATTGAAAATTATAGATTACTTAATCGAAAAATTTTTATGGCAAATTTTAAGAAAAAAATTGAAATATTTTCATTATACAAGAAAATGAAAAAAAAAAGACGAAAAGTCAAGAAAATAAGATATTGAAATGTTTCTCACTTATATTTTTAAAAAATATTAATAATGAAAAATTTTAAAGTTTTTTGAAGAGAATTTCATTCTTCTTTTTAATATTATCCAGAAACATCTATATAAAACTATATTAATCAAAGATGAATTCCTAAATAAAAAATTCAATAATATTTTAAATATTTAATTAATTATCTTATATTGTAAAAATTACGTTTGTAATTCTAAACTAAAATAAATAGATAATATTATTAATATTTTTTATATGGAAAAGAAAGAGGTATTCAAAATTCGAGACATGCCTACAAAATTTCTACTAACATCATTGAATCCACATTTTGAAACATTATTAAATAATATATTATTTTATTTAATGTGCCCAGATTATTCTTAAAGTATGAAAAAATTTCCATAATGCTATAATATTTGAATATTCCATTTCCCTATACCTTAAGTCCGTGTAGATGATGATTAAGGTAGGAAAAACAAAGTAAAAATATAAAATATTGTTTTTAACTAATTATTGGAAAAGATAAAAATTCTTAAATAATTATATCTTCGCGGTGATGTGGTTGAAATTCAAATTTATTTTTTTTAAATTGGAAAAAAAAAATATTAGGCCAAGTTGGACCTTCTTTTATGTTTTTTTTTTCATAGTACAAGAAGACAGGTTGTAAAAGACCAAACTAACATCTCAAAAATCAAACCAGCAGATATCAAGATGAAGGTGGAAATTTTTTGGTGCAAAGAGAAGCAACATATATAAGAAGCCACTTCCAAGGTGATGGAACAATCAAATTTGAAGAAATCAAGAGAATTTATGGGTGAAATGAATAGAAAAATTCCACATCAACACAATGGCAATACATTTAGAGTGATGATGTCCCCGAAAAACATGGAGAAAGAGATAGTTGGAAAGTCAACAACAGCTCCAAGATCCATCCGCCATAATCGAGAGGTTTGGTCTCACAATCTCCATGAAGAGTTAGAGCTGCTGAATGAGTATCTTCCAGAGTTTTCAGTAGTCGCCATCGATACGGAGTTTCCAGGTATTGATCGGTTGCTTAGATGGATGATTGAAACTGTTTTTTAAGTTTAGCTGAAAAAAAGTTTTTACACTCGTGAACTCGATTTATGAAACAGGATTTCTGTGGTGCACTCCGAAAGGCATCTCGGAGGAAGAATTCTACCATTGTCTCCGATTCAATGTGAACCGATTGAACATACTCCAACTCGGTCTCACACTCGCCGATCAGAAGGGAAATATAGCGATGACTTGGGAGTTTAATTTCAGAGATTTTGATCACGTTAGCGATATGGAAGACGTTTCTTCGCTCGATTCATTTCTGAAGAACAAGGGGTTTGATTTCTACAGATTGAAGAAATACGGAATAGCTCAAGAGGACTTCACTACCTTGTTTCTACCGATATGTCGTAGTGGTCAAATCAAGAGATGGATCACATTTCACGGCTTCTACGACATCGCTTATCTTCTCAAGCTGCTCAAAATCAAATCCATACCGATTTCCATGGCAACATTTGCTGCCACCGCTCAACATCTATTAGGTACTAATAAATGATCAATCAATTCAAAAGTTTTAATTTGATGTATTACGGTTAATTGAATGTTTTATATACATACTTGATAGGTACGGTTAGCGATCTGAAGCATATGGCTCGCTACTGTGATGGACTGCTTGACGGCGACCTAGGGCTCAAAAAATTGGCCAAGCTGCTCGACGTGAAGCGTATAGGCACTGCACATTTTGCCGGTTCCGATAGTTTACTCACAGCTTCAGTATACATCAAGATGAAGCAAATTTTCAAGCTTCCGCTAGAGCAATCCGAAGGGTTTCTCTATGGCTTGCCTTATCCGATTAAGGGTTTTCGGTCAGTCGTGAAGATTATCGATACATCCACCATGACTCCTCCTCCACCACTACCATCAAAGTTCTCAATGTTGTCTTTTCGCAGCTCTCCGCCGCTTTTGGTTGATATTAAGTCTAGCAAGTTAAATATTGGTCATTCAGTCGTAGTTGGTTGAATTTCTACTTCTAATTTTTCTTTATTTACCCTGTATGTTATTTACGGACATCCTTGTAATTCATTGTTAAGAAGGCAGATGTGAGGATGCTAAGGCACCAGGATGTTTGGGTGATCCCTTGTAACCAATAATTTTGAAAAATTTTGGAATTCTTCGAGGAAGAAGGCAAATAAAATGTATAAAAAATATTGAAATAAAAAATGTAAACTCAACACAGTTTTTATTTTCAGACTCTCACTCTGTCCTCCACCGCTGCAGCCAAGATGGATAAGGTCCTCCCAAGTCGTATTTCAGTGAAGAATTTACTGATTTGCTGATTTCTTCCCCCTTTTTGAGTAATAGATTTTACTGATTTGGCATTAAAATTACCACCTCATTTCTTACCCATCTTAAAAGATATCCCACATCATCAATTTGTTATTTTATTAAGGCTAGCTCAAGGGCCGGATCAAAATGAAACATTTTCAAAAGGACTGAAATGAACGTTTGTATAGTACAATGAATCAATAAGGAAAAAAAAAATATTTTAACCTTATTTTTTAAAAAAAGATAAATCTTTTTATTTTAGAAATTATTTTTAAAAAAGATAATTTGTTTCTCGATTTTAAAAAGAAATAGATTTGGTAAAGATTAATCATTTTATTATCTTTTTTTAAAAGTTTTGATAGGGTTTGTTTTAAAAACTCTATTAACGGTAACTTAACGGCGAAGACCAAAATAAACCATTTTTTAAAGTAAAGGGAAAAAATGAAAATTTTCAAAATATTGGGATCAAAATGAACCTAAGTTAAAAATATAGGGACCAAAAGAGTATTTTAATTGATCCTAAGCTTTTTCTCATTTGCTTGCCAAGCCAATGCATTTTGTGTGTTATTTTTTTATTATTTTCTTAAAATTTTCTTATGATTATCGATTTTTTTTTCACTACCTATTCATTTTGCTAATACTAAACTTTGTAGCATATTTGGTAATTCACATTCTATCTTTTCCCCAAAGAAGATAAGTAGGCATTATTTCAATTTTGAAAAGAAAAATAGAAGCTTTATAGATATAGAAAAGTCTTTCAAGTAAAAGTTTACCGAAATTTATAGGTTAAGATTTTGTAGTTTTTATTTGGAAAAGAAAATATTTTGTAGTATTGTTATTTAGGCTATTTACTTAATTGATATTGTGCTAAATATTAAATTATATTCAATATAAACCCTATATAATGAATTACAAAAAAGAAATGTATAATACTAAATTATCAGTAGCATGCCCTAACGAAACTTGTATTACTATAATTGTTAGTTGTTTTTTGGTCAAATGATAGATACAATAGAAAACAGGAAAGATTGTTTTGATTTATTTCTTCATATCAGAAGTAGAATTTGTAATGTGATGAAAATTAAATGCAGAATTTTGAAGACATTTTATATGATTGACGTATATTCTTTGAGAACAACAGAAATATCATCCTAAGTGTAACTGGATCTTTGACTCTTAAAACTTCAAACTCTGGAAATAAATATTAGCATGACTCAAAATAACCATAAACTCGTATAGTTATTTTAGTAGTACAAAATTCACTTTACTTTTCCTGGAGTGAGGCTTTTAGGCTCAACCTTTTGTTCCATAGATCGGGGCACTGGAGGAAGTAGTGATGTTGAAAGAGTATCAATAGTGATTTCACAATAAGATTCAAGGATTTTACTTTCTTCGATTGTGTATCCTAAAGAACCAAACAACGTAGGCCAGCATGAGTGCTGAATAATACTTATAGCTTGACAACAATTGTGTGTTGGGGGTGACAATCATAACGCCACGTGGAGTTCACGGATACGTCCACCTGTACGCGTTTAAATCCAAGTCCACCTCGAACCTGTCCGAGGTGGCACACTTAGCCGAATTCCTATTTTGTTAACCATCTCGCAGTGTGACCTATCCTTAGGTCCGACATACAGGTTGGGACATGTCGGACCTGACCTCCAACACCTATAATTGTCGATCAGAAGGGCTGTCGAATCTCCAACCTATAAATAGAAGGCACCATTTCTATGGACAGGTATCACATATTCTATCTCTAACTTTATATTGAGTCAGAGCTACTTACTGACTAGAGTTTTCACCTTTTGTGCGAGTCATCCCAACGAGGCAATCAGCCATTCCACGTGGCCAACCTTGACTGGTCAGATCTCGTTTGATTATTCACGTAGACAAATTGGAACCTAAATAAGTTACATCATTAAGGAAGAATGTGATGACTTACATCAATGCATGCTTGGAGTTGATCTAAAGATCTTCAATTATTATCTGATGCCTCACCATCCTAATTTTAGTCGTGCTTCCAAACTCGCTTTAGGGTTTGGCCTTGAATCAACCCTGGATAAGAAAATGAGAGCTATAAAACACGTGGTGACAAAGAGATTCAAAAGCTACGTCCTTTTGTCAACAAAATTGGATTGATGAAAATTAAGAGTATGATAAAGTAAGATGAAATTTATTCGTTRGGTTTTTAGTACAACATGTGAGGTGGAGGATGGAATCCCCGATCTCTTAATTAATTTGCTTTTGTGAATTTATCAATTGAAATGTATGGTTTATATAGAGAAGATCATATTTAATACGCGATTAATTTATGAAGGAAAGTTAAAAAGATTATGTAACATACAATTAATTGTGCAAGAGTTATGCTGATTATGATTTGAGGTATATGCCAATTACCGCTACGCTATGCTTGCGTTGGCGATTATTCTCTTGAAATTGATTAAACACTAGCAATAATAATTTAAACGTTTTACTATTGTCTTTTTTGTTTGCTCGTTTTAGCTTTCCGCCCTTTCAATCTCTCAAATGTAAATTTATTTTAGAGAAAAATCAACAAATTTTATTTTATTTTATTTTGGTACTTAATATGACATTTTCTCTTAATTATTATTAATTCGATAAATATAATTTGTAATAAGACCATAGTAGATTTTTGTACTTTAATTTAATTTTTATCAGAATGTTATTAGCTCTTTATACAAAATACAACAATATGTGGGGGTGGAATTCGAATACACGATCTTTTAGTCGGTGATTTATGCTTTAACCAATTGAACTAAGCTTAGGTTTGACCTTTATGCTATTATTATTATTTCAAAACATGGGGGAAGAAAATTGATTACCTCTTTATATACAAAATATCTTCAAAATCTATAATTCTCTATTTAGAGCCCATAATAAGTTGTATCTGCATTTTATTTGTTGAGCTCTCTCTGACTTGAATTTTCCTCTAAAATTACACTTTAGATTATTCTTTTAATATCTGCAACCTTATCACAAAATATATTAAATTTTATTCATTAAATTTGAAAATTTAAACATAATTTATTATTAAGATGTAAAATAAATATATAAAATATGAGTGTATTTTGCATCTTTATCAACCTGGTCGAAATAAGTATTATTCACCCAAATTTATATATGTAAACAGTGGTCTAGGCTTCTCAGCAACAACGTCGATTGATGAGGAACACGGACTAGAACACAAAGTTTCTCTTATTCAGATGTGAAAGAGGATACCTCTTTCGGTATCTTGACAAAAAGAAAACCGAACGAATATGGGAACAAAAAACGAAAGGGTTAAGTGGGAAGCAACAATGTTTGGTAAAGAAATGGAGGAGAGACGACGAGAAGAGAGAATAAGATAGAAAATCTAACCACCATAAAAAGATTATTAAATTAATATATTTTACCAAATCAATTACCGTCAATAATTTAATACATCATCGATCAAAGAATCTTAGAAACCAATTATAACTATTTTATAATTCTCAGAGACAAAAAGTGTCAATACCGCTATTCTAAACCTCGGGACTAAAAATATATTTTATCCGATCAATTTTATACAGTGACACATGGTTGGGTCTTTTTCTATCTTGGGATTGGTTGGCCAGGCCATTCGTTTGGTTCATTTAATCCAATTCATACATATGCAGGCCCATCATCAATGATTTCCCATTCCCACCCCTATGCTCTTTCATATTTGTTTAAATTTTAAAAGTTCTGTACAAATCTTTACTACAACGACATTAGTCATTACATAGGCGCAATAGCATACACAGAACACAGTAATTGACACCTATTCATTATCTTGATGTTTGAGGTTCAAACGTCATGTTCCTAATGTGATGTAAAAGAAACACTTTATTTTAAGTATTTTTCTCTAATTTTTAAGAGTAGGGTAATTAAGTAGGATAGCTTAAATAAATAGCATTAGTTGATCCACAAGAGAAGAGAAGATTTGGTAATGGAGATGATGATGAGGAAGATGACGGGGCGATGGTAATGGGAAGATAATGGAGATGGTGGTGGTTGTCTTTAATCTATTGATTGAACTGTACTCTGTAATTATAATTTATCTACCATTTCGTTAAATTGGAGCGCTTTTATATGGCTTCCTTCTTTTATATGTTTCTCACATACCCTCTCAATGAAATGCTTTTTCCTTTAAAAAAAATTGGTTCATAGTGTCCCTTGTGTATATATATATATGAGCATTCCTCTTTGCCTTGCTTGACTTTCAATTTTCACTAACTATGTTTTTTCGTTTCCCTTTTCTTTTAAACTAGCTTCTTCATCCATTCAAATTAAAAAAGTTCTTTTTTCTCTTAATGATTACCATCCCACACCTACGAATGGACACTAGCATATGCAAATAATTTACAAATACGTAATTCCAAGAATTTTTAAATGAAATGAGAATTAATGAAGAAATTATGAAAGCAGGAGGTCAATTTGTAAATGAAGAACGTGATATCACTTATCTTGAACTATTGGCAATACGCAAAGGTCTGGAAGCGGCTATAAATTTCTGCTTCAACACCCATCATCTTTGAAATTGATTCATCAGAAGTAGCTCATCTCATCCAAGGGATTCGAGACAACATCAATGAGGTTTGGTGGTTTTGAGGATGCTGAGTTGGTTTATGATGTCCCAATGGTCAATTTAGCTCTTAATGATTTGTTGTAGTTTTTGTTGTTATCCTTTTATCAAAAAAAAATAATAATTTTGTCACATCTTGCACGCTCTAGTAACTTTTTGTGATAGGTTGTCAACCATGAGTGTCCACTTATTTTGGGATAGATTGTGAACCATGAGGGTCCACCTATTTAGAAGCCCAAACATACTTGCTCCAAGTAAATTTCCCCGACTACAAATATGTCACATATTATAGCTTTAGATAAAATGATGATATAATCATAGATTTGCCACGTTTTGGTCTTGGATACGGTGATGATCTTGTGGCCAGAATTTTGTCACATCTTGTACTCTCTAATAGCTTTTATAGCTTTTGGTGATCCAAAGAAACTCTTCAACAAGTATAGTGACCTCTAGAAATTTCTTGAGCAAGCTTGATAAAATTTTATTTAACAATAAAGACCATAATTCATCTAATGCTCTTCCTCCATTCAATTACACAACCAAGTACTCACAACACTCGTAGCAAAAGAAATGTTTTTCCTGCGATAACTATTTCTTCTAGTAAGATTAATGTCAAGGTGAACCACCAGTAAATTAGTGAATAGATTTTATCTTTAGCTACCATCACCATTTCTAGTGTAAGATCACTAATATTAAGATTTAAACCCAGGTGCTCAAAAGAGACTATACACATGCATACTATGTACGTCAAGCGTGACAAATTTGATAATTTATAGTTAAACTAATAACTAGTAATAGAATGTATTTCGAAGTTCAAGGGGCGCTCGAGCCAAAGGAACATTCGATGTAATTGTAAGGTGCAGCGGATGGATTTCCATTCATTTTAACCACAGCCGCAGGTTCAAACGCACAAGATCTATTGATCTTGATTCCTATATAATTAATAAGTAGCACTGGTAACGCATATATTTCTTTGTGTTACCATAAAAAGGCAAACAGCCCAAGGAAAGAGTTTGGTTACAATTACAACACAGTCAAAATGTTTGTCTCTGAGATTGTCATAAACAAGAAAGGTAAACACAACATTAACTTTCACATGGAACCAAGATGAAAATATCGTAAGTTTGAACCTTGGAATTTTTTTTTGGAAAGTCAATTTAAGGCTCCTACAAATCTGCTGTACGGCAAAATTTGGGAAAAGCTAGCTAATACGTACACACTAGAAATTTAACATAACATTTATTTGATCTATACTATTCTCAAACACCCATCTCTAGATAATCAATTCTCCTGAGGCATGCAATAAAATGTGTAAAACCCAGTTGACTTTCGTTCATAGACTAAGACCCAAAATTTAATTAATAGTTAAAATCAATCATAGTCATGGTATTAAAATATCCGTCAACATTCATTTCTATGTATCCATGGGTTCAATATCGACAGGAGGATAAATCGACATTTCCAGAAATATTTATAATTTTAAGTTTTTTTTATGATTTTTTTATTTTTATATTTTTTACATGAATGTTTATCGACATCAACATTTTAACGACAGGTTTAAGAGTGATTTTTTTTTTAACAACAACTTTTGTATGTTTTTCTAACATATCTTCTAATGAAATTGTTCGATATCTTTAAAAAAAATAATAATAATAAAATCGTTTGGGATTTTGACAAGGGTAGAATCACTTTTACGCATGTGTCAAAATTACTTTCATTTTAAATTATAATGTTTGGCTACGATACATAATAATAATAATATAAAATTAGTTGTTAAAAGGGTTATTGCTTTAATTTTCAAAATTGTCTTTGTACTCAATTTATTTTCACTTTAAATTTTGAGAAATTTTTTTTATCTTTTCTAAAATTTTTGTCCGACTTATATTTATCTTTAATTTTGTTTATTGATCTCTCTAATTTTTTCTCTAAAATTTTTGTAATCTCTCTAAATGTTTAGCTCTAATCTCTGTTTTAAGTTTATTTTTCTGTCTAAAATTTTTGTCTCCAAATTTTTGTTTCCCTCCAACTTCTCTCTTTCTAAAAAATTTTTCAAATTCAAAATCATTTTTTATTACATAAAAATCACTTGAAAAGTGTGTAACTAATAAGCCGTTTGTTTTTCGGGAATGTAGATGCTTAGAATTTCAAATGTCCGAAATTTTAAATGTTCGGCATCTTCAGATAACTACGTTTGTTTCGTAGAAAAATTTATGAGGATACCCGGGAATATTTGGATAGTCACATTTGTTTTGCGAAATTAATGTGTTAAATTGATAGGATGTTCCAAAAATGACCTTACGAATATTTATATAATTAATAAACTCATTTAATATAATAGATTTATTTGAATTAACTTTTTTTTTATTTTTTTATATGTTATTTTATAAAACAATTTAATTCATATTAACTTAATATATATTTCATTTTCAACTTTAATAGTTTTCCAAAAAGACAATCATATAATTTATGCTATCTTGGGTGAAATTTATTTATCATGTCATCACATTATATTTTTTTAAGAGGAAAAATATCACAAGTATCTTGGTCTTAAAAAAATGTTGCTTTAAAATTATATATTTATGATAATAAAGATTATTGATAAGGTAATTCCTTCAAAATATTAAAAATAAATTGAGGCATAATTTAATTACAATTTATTTTACATATAAATCTAATGTAGAAATGTACTTAATATCATAAAGTTGTTTATTAGATCATGGGTACATTAATTTATTTTAATTATAAATTTAAAAATTTTCAATAAAAATTGTTTGAGGAAAAATTAAAAAATTGATGAAAGAAAATATATCGACAAAAAAATGAAGGGCAAAAATGTAAAAAGTGAATGCCCTCAATACGGGAATCTTGGAAACTCGTGTTTCAAAAGGCATCAAAATGCCTCTTGTATGGGCATCCTATGATACCATGGTATCTCAAGATTGTCAGGTATCTTGCATTCCCAAAAAGCAAACGTGGGAATAATCCAGATGTCCGTCCAAGGCGAATCTCGAATTCCCACGAAACAAACGGCCCCTGTTTCTCGGGAATGTAGATGACCGACATCTAGAGATGCCTGAAATTTCAGATGTTCGGAATATTAGATGCCTGGCATCTTCAGATAACCACGTTTGTTTCGTAGGAATATTTTTAAGGATATCCGGAAATATTTGGATAGCCACGTTTCTCATACAGGATTTATTCTTAGGAATATGTTAAATTTATAGAATGTTGCAAAAATGCCTCACAAATATTTATATAATTTATAAATTCATCTAATATAATAGATTTATTTGAATTAATTTAATATTTTTATTTTTTATATGTTATTTTATAGAACAAATTAATTCATTATTAATTTAATATAAGTTTCATTTTCCAATTTTAATAGTTTTCCAAAAGGACAATTATATAATTTATGTTATCTTGGGTAAAATTTATTTATCATATCATTACATTATTTTTTTTTAAGAGGAAAAATATCACGGGTATGTTGGCAGTAAAAAAAATGTTGCTTTACAATTATATTTTTATGATAATAAATATTATTAATAATGTAATTCCTTCGCAATATTGAAAATAAATAGATATATTATATAATTTAATTGTAGTTTATTTTACAGGTAAATCTAATGTACAAATATACTTAATAGCATAAAGTTATTTATTAAATGATGAGTATATTAATTTATTTTAATTATAAATTTAAAAATAAAAATAAAGACATTTTTTAGGAAAAAATTTTAAAAAATTGATGAAAGAAAATATATGGAGAAAAAAGTGGAGGGCAAAAATGTAAAAAGTTGATGCCCTCAACATGGGAATCTTAGAAACCCGTGTTTCAAAAGGGCATCTAAAACTCGTAAGATGCCTCCCGTGGACATCTCGAGATACCTGAATATCTTACATCACTACAAAACAAACATGGGAATCGAGATACCCGTCTCACGAGAATCTTGGATTCCTACCAAACAAACAGCCATTTTCTCAATAGTGTGTAACTAAAAGTTAATTAAAATAATTATATAAAAATCAATTACCATTATTTTTTATTATTTTTTATTTTTGCTAAAATTACTTATTCTGAGACATTCTCAAACATGAAACAGGCCTAAATCTCAGGTAGAAAATTAAAATTGAATCCAAACCTCTCAAATAAGAAATCTATTTACTTCTAATAACCATTTAAGTTTTTGGTTTTTGTTTTTTTTTTATTTTTAGTTTTTAGTTTTTGGTTTTCTATTTTTAAAAAACAAAAATCATGTTTGATAACGATTTTTTGTTTTTAGTTTTTATAAAACAAAAAACCAAAACATGTTTGATAACCATTTTTAGTTTTTTGTTTTTAAAAAGTTAGAAAATAAAATACATATTAGAGAGAGAAAATTTTGTGTATAGTAGAGATGACAATGGTGTGGGTGCGAGTGAGGATGCTCTCCTTGATTCTCGGGCTCGTAAAAATTTTTAGTCTCCGTCTCCACCTCGTTCTTGGGTCCGAGTGATGTTCTCAAGAAAAATTATCGGTTTTATAATTGTTTTTAATTATTTTTAGAATTTAAGTATAAAAAAAGTGTACTAAATATATATTAATTATTTAAAAAATGGAATCGGGGACGGGGACGAGGCCGGGACATGCATTTTATATTTTTGTGACCCGACCCTACGGAAATTTTTGTCTTCCCCTAATGTAGAGACATGAAAATAGAGATGTAAATAAACTTTGGAAGATAAATTTTAGAGAGATAAAAAAATATTTAGAAAAAAAATAGTGAAAGAAAAGTTAAAGATAAAAACAGAACCCTCAAAATCCTATGTTTGGAACTCTAATCTATCCATTAATCATTCCTTTCAAGAAAAATAAATTAATTAATAAGACAAAAAGATAAAAATTTTGAAAAAAAAATAAAGTCGAGAGGAAAATATATGTTAAAAAAATTATAAAGAAAGAGAAAAATTATAGTAGAAACAAATTTAGAGATAAAAACAAGATTCAAAATATATTTTTTATAGAAAATAAATAAATACAAAGATAAATAAAAGTTACAGGGAAAGAAAATTGAAAGAGAAAATAAAATATAATTTTTAGAGGAAAAAATAGATTACGAAGAAAAAGAAAAGTTGTAAAATATGAAATTTTAGAGAGAAAAAAGTTAGGAAAAATATTACATTTTTAGAGAGAGAAATGAAACTGGTCTGTTAGAAAAAAAAAACAAAAATACAGAAAAAATTGGAGAGAGACAAATAACAATAAATATTCAAAATATGAAACTTTAGAGCGAGAAAAATAAAGTTTGTAGAGAGAAATTTAGAAATAAAAAAATTAGAATGAAAAATAAATTTTTAGGATAAATATGAGAAAGAAAAAAAAAAGTTGAGCAGTAGAAGAAAAATTGAGATTTTGGAAAAAAAAACCTGTTTTTGAAAACTATTTTTTTTTTAAATTTACATAAAATTTCAAAATGGTTTTTGAAAAACAAAAAACAGACAATTGAATTGATTATCAAACAATCATGTTTTTGAAAAACTAAAAACCAAAAATAAAAAACGACAAACAATCATGTTTTTGAAAAACTAAAAATCAAAAATAAAAAACGAAAGGGTTATCAAACGGGTCCTAAGTTATCATAATCAAACTTCTCAAGTTTTATGCTTACGGTAGAACAAAAAAAATTTTGCCAAAAAAAATAAAAAATAAAACCTCCCCGATGACGACTACCTTAACTTCAAGCTTCAAAATCAATCATCTTTTTTTTTTCTTTTAAAAATATGTATAACATAGAACTAAATGTGCAAAGGTTATTATGTCAAAAAAAAAAAAAGTGCAAAGGTTATGCTTTATTATTTCTAATTGATTACACACTACAATAATTTATACGATTTACTATGTCAATTTTGTTTGCTTTTCTTTTTGCCTTCACACCCTTTCAACATCTCAACCGTAATTTTTTTTTTAAAGAAAAATCAGCAAAATCTTTTGGTACTTAATATAATATGACATTTTCTTAACTATTCAGTATTAAATATAATTTGCACTAAAACCATTGTAGATATTTCTAACCATTGTAGATACAAATACCCAATCTTATAGTTTGACTTTTTTTTAATACTAACATGTAGGTTAGAAATTCGAACACAAAATCTTTTAGTCGGAGATAGATATCTTAACTAGTTGGACTATGCTCAAGTTGACTCTTCTCCCGTTAATTATTTAAGATCAGGATTATCAGGGCCTTCGGCAGCGTGCTGCAGTAGGATTAGGGGCCTCAACGCTCAAGCTTCCACCACGGTCGACCGTTGGATTGCTTGCAGCTGCTTGAACTCGGCTGTGGCTACCAACTCTGGAATCAACTTCGGCCTCGCCGCTGGCCTCCCCGCTAAGTGTGGCGTCAACATTCCATACAGCATCAGCCCCTGTTTGGGGAAGAGAATACCCTAGACACGTGG
>NW_019104528.1:1258115-1268419 GCF_001995035.1 Momordica charantia
CCTCGGCATAAACCAAATCAACCTTGAAGATCCTCCCGATTCCGAATCAAATCTGTCGGATCTCCCTTTCCAACTGTCAGATTTTCCTCTCCAATGGATTCCCAATCGTCCCTTCTCTCCATCCATAGATATTTAAACTCCTCCATCTCTCCCGTCTTCTCATCGTCCTTCATCCCCCGATCTCCGTTTTCCACCTTCGTCTCGAATCCATGGGCGTCGCTCTCGAGTCCTCGCAGTTCCATGTTCTTGCTGTTGATGATAGCTTCATCGACAGGAAATTGATCGAGCGCCTCCTCCAGACCTCCTCCTATCACGGTATTTCACTTTTTCAATTTTGTTTCCCCGTTTTTTCTTCTTCTCCTCCGACCTAGGGCTAATCGGTTTTCTATTTTCTCTTTCGTTTAGTTACTGCTGTTGATTCCGGTAGCAAGGCCTTGGAATTTCTCGGTCTTCTTCAAGAACATGATGATGAAACAGACTCCAAAATCCACTCGAATCATCATCAAGTATGAATCCCTAACTCTCTCTGTTTCTCTCTGTTTTCCTTTTTTTTTTCTTTTTGTTTCTTCTCTAACTTGCTTCTTCTTCTCTCTCGTTTCTCAGGAAGTGGAAGTAAATCTGATCATTACAGATTACAGTATGCCTGGAATGAGTGGCTACGATCTCCTCCGGAGGATCAAGGTTTGCGACTTTGCACTAATTTCCTCTTTCAATCCAATCCGATCCACTGAGAATGCATGACTAATCGATGCGATGAATTTGCAGGAATCAAAATCGCTTAAAGACATACCAGTTGTGATAATGTCTTCGGAGAACGTCCCGTCGAGAATAAACAGATGCTTGGAAGAAGGAGCGGAAGAGTTCTTCCTCAAACCAGTTCAATTGTCAGATGTGAGGAAGCTGAGACCTCATTTGGTCAAAGAAAGATCCGCAAGAACTTGAATCCACTCTCTCTTCAACTAATTTGATTCTAATTTTAGTGATTCTGTAAAGAATTAGATCCGAAACTGACAACTATTTCATTACTAGCAAGTTCTAAACACAGATTTTCCCGGGAAACTAACAGAAGAAAAAAAAAAAAGAAAATGTATAGATCTGATGTTCAATTTTGCCTGCCGATTAATGGAGTAATTTATTTTCCCCTCTATAATCTGCTCGATGAGAATACTGTAAGATGAAACAGGGAATTTTTTTTAAATTAAGTCATAAATTACTGCATCAATTATTCATAAAAAAGAAAAAACTATTATTAATTATTTTAATAAGTAATTATCAATCACAAATTTTTTTTATACAGAACATGTGGGAGTGAGGGTTCAAATTCATGATTTCTCAGTTAGAGATAAGTGCCTCGATCACAAGTTATATTCAGTTTGACTATCAATCAAAAGTCAAAAGTTAGAATTAAACAAATATGTATGTATAATAATTATAATTGATTGATTGATTTGGAACTCCCTCCCTGTACACAGATCCTAATTGATGAACTGTTTTTTAATTACAAATAATATTTGTCAAATATGGTTGTCCACTAATTTTTTTTAAAGATAATACGTATTTCTTCTTCTTTCTTATTCTTCCATCACATGGAAAATGGAAAAAATGTCATTGATGAGTTGTTTTTTTAATTTATATACAATTATTTTATATAAAGAAGATTATGCATATATTCTTCTTTTTTAAAAAATTAATGCATATATTTTTTTTTTTCAGATATTTTCCTCATTTTGGTTGTAGAGGTGGTTTGATTTTATTTTTCTTTTAAATAAGAATCAAATTTGGATAGAGATTTACTAAACAGATATGATTCCAAATTTGTTAAACAAATTATGTTTTCGACAGATAGTAATGCTTTATTTAGGATTAAAGCTGGAGAGCCCTTTCAGGCCATTTTTCTTCTGGAAATCCGCCTTTTCTGAAGGGGGAAAAAAAAGGTGGTCGTTGGTCCATTTATACATTAGTTTAAAAATTGATTTTGTAGTCAACAATTAATTATTACTCCTACTCATTATCATGTTGTATTTACTTATTTACCCTTTTAGAAAGTTCAGAATATAAAATTAAGGTTAAATTACAAGTTTGTCCTTGAATGTTTTAGTGTTGTGTATAATAAGATTTATGAGCTCAACATGTCACAGTAGGAATTGAAATCTCTTTTAATTGAGAGTTGAGCTACTCAGAAAATTCAAATCCTAATTATAATAATTTTTACTTGGTAAATTTAATATTTACTTGATAATTATCAAAATTTGTAGATATTATTATGATCTACCTACAACAGTATCTATATTTGACCGAAGCGATTAAAAACATTTTTTTTATAATTAGAGTAGAATATCTAGGTTTTTAATGTTTTTATCATGGAGGTTGAGCTTTTTATGTGATTTCATTTTAAGTTTTTGTTGGTTGAATTTTAGCACAATGTGATTTCATTATTTTCATTTTTGGACATCTGTAGGAAATTAGCACTCTGTTCTAATAGAGATGAGAAAATAAATGCAATTTAAAATGCTTAAGACATTATTCTATTTATGCAATTTTGAGAAAATGAATGAAAATATGTGGCATCAGATTATGTTGGGTTTTTTGAACTTTTATTGTAAAATAATAGCTTAAGGATCCAAATTTAAAAAAGATGCATTGTGGCTTCACAAATAATCAATATTGGTATTCATAAAATGGAGGGTGTGTCAAGTTCATCCACACAGACATTTAATGGTTCCATTCAAATATCAGACAGTGGTGTTGGCTTCCAACGCAAATAAGCAAACACATATTAAGTAAGAGTTAATTAGTGATCCATCATAGTGAAAAATTTTCCAACAATGTCTAAACAAGACATTAATTGTCGGATGCAACACTGTTTCTAAGCCATTTGATATGGCTTATTTCTATGAACTTGTCTATAACCTTATGATAGCATTTAATGTCTTTAAAAGGAAAGGGCCACCATAAACTTAGAGTGCATAATTGAGTTTTTTTTTTTTTTTTTTAGTAAAACAACCTGGGGTGGAGGTTTAGACATACCATCTTTTGATATTCGTGAATATCCAGATTAGCTTGCACACATCTCGACTAATATCACGGGACAACCGTCTGACCTTACTACATTTGATTGTCAAAGAAACACACAGAAAATTAATTCCTAGGTAGATATATCCATCTTGGAGTTTAAACTCATTCCCTCTAAATCAATCCTTTTGATTTATTTGGCCCCTTTAGATCAATGAATCAAATGGTGGCAAATATGACCATTTTTAAAAAAAATAAATAAATAAAAGTGTGCATTTGTTGGGGAAAATTCAAGATGGTTTACAAGCCCATGTATTTTTCAAAATTGGGCCTACATATGTCCCTTTGGTAGAAACATGTAGGCCTGCAAATCTCATAAACGATTTAAAAAAAAATGTTTAGTCCAACAAAGTACAAATAAATGGGCCTGCTAATGGGCCTGCTAATGGGCCATTTGTGGTAGTGAGCTCACATAATTTCCAAGTTCCTTAAAGAAATATGGTTAAATAATCAGAAATTATCTCACCAACATTGTTATAATTTTAGTTCTTTTAATATGAGCAATGCTTAAGAGTTGACAATTTACATTAATAAATTATGTCTTAATTTTTATTATTATTTTAATATTGATGTGACACGATTAGTTAATTTTATTAGAAATTCATAATTGGGTAAAAAGAGTATAAGAGTAATTAGACCATTTAGATAAACAAGTTTGATGAGTCTACATCTAAAACCAAATTTTTTGGTCACCGGTCTTTGTTGGCCTTTGTTTTATCTAATTCGTCACGATATTTGAGTAGCACGCTAATTTATTATAATGATAAAACTTAAAGAAAGAAAAGGAACTACAAGATTTTGTAGTTTCAATGACTTAATACACGCCACAATTAAATTTTATTGTACCAAAAGTCTTATAAATTTTATCCTCGATGAACACCTCGTGATGCCGGAGGTACTTGATAATACTTGCATTCTACTTCTATATGCAAAACAAACACTATTTATTTATTACTAATCATTTGTCACAAAAATAGACTCTTCAAACAATAACACTTACCTGTGGAGAGTAATGGATTGAGACTGAAAAATGGGAGAGTTCAAAATAATAATAATAATAATAATAATAATAGCCCATGCAATATGTGGTGATTAAAAAGCAAATAATAATGAGATAGAACGATAAGAATATAAAACAGAGATGTGGGTGTATCCTTTATGATTAGGATAAATGAGAGGGTCAAAAAAAAAAAAAGAAAGCACAATGTGCAGGGGAGGAGATTAAAAATAAAATAATGAGATAGGAAAAGTATAAATAAAAGAGAGATGTGGGCGTACCTATGTGATTAGGACAAAGAGGCGTGTGAATAGGTTGTTCCACAAATAAGATAGAAAGGAAAAAATGGGGAGATAATGGTAAAATAGTGGGGGAGTAATGGGATGAGGTTGAAAAATTGGAGGATTAAAAAATAATAAAATAAAAATAGGGAGGAGATTAAAACAAAAAGAAAAAAAGAAAGAGAATAAATAAGAGGGAGATTTGTGCCTGACTTTTTTAGTACGGTGTCTATTTTGTGATTACAATAGAGACGTGTTAGGGATATAAATAGGTATCCTCTAATTACAACGTAGATATGTCAACAGGTTGCAAAAATAGAGGAGAGAGCACTAGGATGAGGATAAATATATATATATATATATATTATTTATTCAATTTTAATAAGTAATTATCAATCAAAGTTAGAGTTAAACAAATATGTATATTAATATAATTAATTGATTGATTTGTTTTTTTTTTTTTTTGTTGAGAAATTAATGAACTGTTTTTTAATCTCAAATAATACTTGTCAAATATGGTTGTCCGCTAATTTTTGTAAAAGACAATACGTATTTCCTTTTTTTTATATACATTCTTCCATCACATGGAAAATGGAAAAAAAATGTCATCGATGAGTTGTTTTTCTTAATTTATATACAATTATTTTGTATAAGGAAGATTATGCATATATTCTCTTTTTTTTCATATCTTTTCGTCATTTTGGTTGAAGAGGTGGTTTGATTTTACTTTTCTTTCAAATAATAATCAAATTTGAATAGAGATTTACTAAACAGATATGATTCCAAATTTGTTAAACAAATTATGTTTTGGGTTAGATTCTTTTTCATTTTGTTTTTAAAATTTGAGAAAATTACATTAGATTTTCCACTGGAGGGATAAGCCAATGGATACCTTAATTTATTTATTTTTTTCTTTTTTTTTTTCGACAGATAGTAATGCTTCATTTTAGATTAAAGCTCGAGAGCTCTTTCACCCAAAAAAAATAAATAAAAAATAAAAAAGGCCATTTTTCTTCTGGAAATCCGCCTTTTGTGAAGGAAAAAATAGTTTACAAATTGATTTTAGAGTCAACAACTAATTATTACTCCTACTCATTATCATGGTGTATTTACTTATTTATCCTTTGAGAATATAAAATTAAGGTTAAATTATAAGTTTGTTCGGAATGTTTTAATCTCTTTTCATCCACTTCGTTAACATTCTATTTTCATTATTATTATTATAATAGAACAATTAATAAAATAACAGTTTAATTGGTTCATAATTCAATTAGTAAAAATATTACTTCCCAACTTAATTATAATAGTTTTTTCTTAGTAAATTCAATATTTACTTGATAGTTATCAAAGTTTGTAGATATTATTATGATCTACATACAACAATACCTATATTCGACGACAGCGCTAAAAACATTGTTTTATAATTAAAGAGTAGAATATCTAGGTTTCTAATGTTTTCATGAGGGAGGTTGAGCTTTTTATGTGATTTCATTTTAAGTTTTTGTTGGTTGAATTTTAGCACAATGGTGCAATTTAAAATGCTTAAGACGTCCTATTTATGCAATTTTAAAAAAAATGAATGAAAATATGTGGCACCAGATTATGTTGAGTTTTTTTAACTTTTATTCTAAAAGAACAACCGAAACTTAAACTTAAACTTATTTATCCCATTTTGCTGAAGGATCCAAATTTAAAAGAAATGCATAATGTGTGGCTTCACAAGTAATCATATTGGTATTCATAAAACATATCCGAATGTAATATCTATATTAGAATTAACTACGACTCCCTTAATTTACGAAATAAAAGTAAAGTGAAGGGTAACATTTAATGGTTTCATTCAAACATCAAACAATGGTATCGTTTAGACAAAGCAAAAACAAATCAATCATAGTGAAAAATTTTCCAACAGAAATGCTTGCATTCTACTTCTATATGCAAAACTACAATTTTCCAGGCACAATGAATTTCCAAAAAAAAGTTTAAATAAACACCATTTATTTGTTACTAATCATTTGTCATAAGCTCTTCAAATAATAACACTTTCCTGAATTTATAACGATGTGCAAATATGATGATTCTAAAATCATTTCCAATCATTGGGTTGAATTAAAAAAAAATTAAATCCAATCTATTTTGAAATCTCATTTTTTTTTCTCAAAAAAATTGCCATCCAAAATAGATCAAATTTGGTAGGATTTTAAATGAAGTTCGAATTCGTTTCAATTTTATTTGATGTGTGTTGGTCGAATTGAAAAACCAGAAGAAGAAGAAGAAAAAAACAGATAAAAAGAGCGCACTTACAACGTAGAGATGGAGGGGTGCTACGAGCACAGTAGCACAGTAGCAGAGTGTGCAGGTAAGGGGAGGAGATTTTGAAGAAATAAAAGAGAGATGTGGGTGTATTATATGTGATTATGATAGAGAGATGTGTCGGCATGTTACAGCAGAAATGAGATATGAAGGAGGAAAAAATCGAGAGATTGCTAAGGAATGAGATTGGAAAAAGTAATGAGATAGAAAGAGTAGAAATAAAAGAGAGACGTGGGTGTATCTTGTGTGATTATAATAGAGATGCATCAGCAGGTTGCACCATAAATGAGGTGGGAAGGAGAAAAAAATCAGGAGATAGGATGAGGCTTAAAAATGAGTGGGATCACAAAAAAAAAAAGCACAATGTGCCAAGAGGAGGAGATTAAAAACTAATGAGATAGAACGAGTATAAATAAAAGAGAGATGTGTGGGCATGTCCTATGTGATTCCTACAGAGAGAGTCGTGTCGGTAGGTTGCATAGAAAGAGAAAAAAATCGAAAGGTAGAGAGAAAAATAGTAGAGAGAGATGTGTCATGTCTTGTGATTACAACAGAGATGTGTCAGCACATTGCAAAAAATGAGATGGGAATGAGAAAATAAGTAGGAGATAGAGAGAAAAATAGTAGAGAGAGGTTCACAAAAAAGAAGAAGCATGTGAGGATATAAATAGGCAAAGTTAACTTCTATCCTCTGATTACWACAGAAATGTGTTAGCACGTTTCACCACAAATGATATGGGAATGAGAAAAAAATAGTGGAGAAAAAGATGGGATGAGACTAAAAAATGGGAGGGTTCACATAAAAAAGGAAGTATGCAGGGAAATAAATAGGTAAAGTTAAGTTATATATAAAGTAAAAATATGAAGAAAAAAAAGGTGGGAGTTGTTCTTTTTGTAGAAGTAGGTTAGGATTCAAACTCTTAATTGAATACATGTGCCTTAACCGGTTGAATTGTACTTTGCCGGGTAAAAAAAATAAAAAATTTGGAGTTATTATTTATAATTTTTTAGATTTATATATAATTAAAACGGTATAATGGTAAAACATTTACTTTATTTACCTTTATTCCCAGCATCAAACAATTTTTTTTGTTGATTTGAAAATCAATAAAATTTATTGGTTCCAAAAAAGAAAGGTCAGAAAATTTAACTCCTTTCTATCTGATTTAAATCAATCTCCTTCCAATTTTTCATGCCCAACAAAGCTTTAATAGAGGCTTTTGGGAGCTCAAACGTCGGGGAAAGAAGCAAGACCTAGGTTAGGTTTTATAAATAACTAGTAAAAAATCTTTTAAAAATGAGAGTAGCTTCATTTTTTGCTCCAAATTTAACTACATGAGTCAATTTTAACTTCAAACTTTCCATTTCACCTCTTCAAACCCTAAATTATAATAGGTATGGCAAGTTAAACCTTTTAAAGTTATGCTCGAAAAATTATAATATGCTAGGGTGATTAAAAAGAAAAATGTAGAAATCAGATGGAAAGAAGAAAAAAATCCGGGGATAGAGAAGGCTGAAAAATTGGAGGGTTAAATTATAATAGATATTGTAATTTAAACCTTATAAAGTTATGCTAGTAGATGTGATGCAACTAGCCAACTATTACTCTCAATTATATAAATTTGTTTTTAAGGCTTCCGATGAAATAGGAACATTCTTATAATTGAGCAAAAATGTTTTCGTGGGTATTAGTTTATTAGTTCTGATGGATGCTTCTTTAGTTGGATTTTTACACGTTGATGAGTTTTAGTATTTTCTATTTGTTCGATTATTTTGAAATCTTAATGGATTTTGAAATCATTTCCGTTTTTTCGTTTGAAAAAAATAGAGAATTAAAATTACTAAAAATCACATTTTTTTGTCTAAATATTTTTCGTTCCAAATAACTCGGATTGGACGAGATTTTAAACTAATGATTAAAAGAATTCCAATTTTACCAAGGAAAAATAGATATTTACATTCGTTCGCTGTGTTTCTATAAGTTTCTTTTTACTGTAATAATAATAATAATAATATAATTTTTTTTTTATCACCGTTCAAGAAAGTTCGTGTTGATTTTTTTAAATAAGGATGGCATTTGCAAGTTTTTTTTTTTTTTTTTTTAATTTTGTTAGGTTTATTTGATTAAATTAATGATTAAATTATTATTGATATAATATTCTTAAAAATTATAAGAACGAGAGTAAAACGTTCTACTTTATTTTAATTTACTAGACATCTAAACAATTAATTTTAATTTCAATAATTCATAATCGATTTAGTTAACAATTAGGAATTCAAAATCATTTCCGTCATTTAAAATTATAGAATTTGAAGTCATTTATGATCATCTCCATATGTCAAAGTGAGCATAAGTAATCAGAATCTTAAAATGTCTAATGAATAATTGAACTTTACAATTTTGTGTCCAGTAATCAGAGGCGTTGAAACCAATGACTTGAAAAAAGCGATCAATCCAATCCAACTCATACAGTTTATTTATTATCCAACAATTTTTTTAAAAAAATTGTTGTTTGGGTTTCGTGTAACTTTTCACCATATAAATATTAATATATATATATTTTTAATATTTTTAACAGAGTGATCCAAATCACCAGAACCAACCCAACCAAAATATTTCAAGGTTTGTTTGGGTTTGGTTCATTATTATTTAATAAAGATTGTTTGAGTTTAATAAATTTACGACCCGAACAATTAGATTGGATCTAAAAGTACCTCAACTCAACCTAATCGAATCCGTGAACATTCTCAAGTAGGTCATTAATCGATTCGATTTAGAACATGTTAAATATAAAATTAATTTCAGCTCAATCTCTCAATTTTAGATTGTCGAGTAGGTCAGTAATTTATTAAACACAAAATTGAAAAATAAATACGAGTTGCATTGGATACCCATCAACCATTCGAAATCCAACCCATGACAAAACAAATATAGAAACTTACGGCAAAAGAAAACAGGCTACCCTTTAGAAATGAATGGGGCTAAAGTGTAACAAAAATTAGAAAACGTTATTTATTAATTCTGTATGTGTAGTGGGCTATAGATTAATGAGTTCTTAGAAGAGTGTGCAAATAGAGGCAGTGCTGGCGAGGGAAGACTGAAATGAAATAGAGAGGAGCAGGAGAAGCGGGAGAAGCGGGAAATACTCAGCTGGGTGTCTTCTGAGACGCCATTGTATTCTTCGCAAAGGTACAAAGCTCTAACTTCTTTCTTTCTGTAGCTCGTTTCGAGACTGACACTTGCTTTTCATTTTGCTTTTGGGGTTTACTTGTAGGGTTTTGAGCTATTTCGGTGCATTTCGTTTAGGTGCATTTCGCCCCCTCCTGCTCCTTTTCGTTTTCTGGGGTTTGATTTCTGTGGAAGCGAAGGAATTTGGAGCGAAGGAGGGAGAAAAATTGTGGGGCGATTAAGTTTTTATGGTGGGTTTGTCTGAGTAAACAGGAGGAGTCAACTCTCGTTTTCCCAGAGGGGTTTCAGGTTTGATAATGTTGGATAACGTGTTTGCTTTCTCCCTTTTGTTTTCTCATTTTTGCATGGAAACCAGGATGGTCTCTTGTCTTTCATACCGGGAAGTACTCGGAATCAAAATTCTCACATTTTTGCGGCATTATGGGTTTATGATTGTAGCTCTCAGTACACT
>NW_019104528.1:1270399-1284788 GCF_001995035.1 Momordica charantia
AAGAAACATGTATTTCATTGATGATATGAAATATAAAAAAGGCCATAAAGGCAAGTTACAAAAACACCTTCCAATTTGCTATGAGGTCGTTTAAGTTGTAACTAATGAAAGGGGAGTAGAAACATTTACACCATTCTAGGGCGAGTACAATAGCTCTATCAAAAAAGATCTCAAAAGGAAGAGAAGAGTCGTTAAAAATCCTATTGTTCTTTTCCATCCACAACCTCCAAAGGTAAGCTCTAATGGCTTGTGCCCAAAGGATTGCCCTCCTTTTTTGAAAGGGTGACCAGCCATGAGAAAGTTTTCTTTATTTGTTTGGTTGTTTGTATTATTTTCATGGACATTTTTCTAACCTTTCGTCAACCAATGAAAAGTTTGATTGTTGTTAAAAAATTGGAAAACCCTTGGGATCGCAATTTTCATAGGAACCAAGATGATGAGATTATGGAATGGGCCGCCCTCTCCCATTTCATCTCAAAGACTAAGATTAGTTGCGGTCTAGATAGGCGGGAATGGCCTCTTGAGTCCTCTAAGGCCTTCCTGGTGACATCTCTGTCTCCATGAGCTCCAAAGTGTGGCCCTGAGTCCGCTCCTTTATGTAGATTCGTCTCCAAGAGCTCCAATCTTTTGACACTGTAACTAATGCAGTCCTATTTGTGGCTTTATGCTGGTATAAGCACATGTATCCTTATTCATATTATAGTATGAAGACTCTCATGGGTTGGTGGAAATTTTTTTGTAACCACCCTTGGCAACTGGGAGACTTTGTCCCCAATGAAATATGATTCTTCTAACAAAAAGAAAAGAAAAAGAGAGAGAAAGAAAGAAAGAAAGTGGGCCAAATGTTTGAAGATAATTTTAAAAAGGTTCTTCCTTCCAAGAAAAGAAAAAGGTGTTGTCGTCAAGACTAAAAAAGGTTCTTCCTTCCATTATCAGCGACACTCAAGCGGCTTTTGTGGAAGGCTGTCAAATATTAGATGCCATTCTCACAGCCTCGGAAGCGGTAGGTAGTTGGAAGAAAGACAAGAAGAAAGGCTTTCTTCTCAAACTTGACTTCAAAAAAGCTTACGATTAGGTAGATTGGTCTTTCCTTGATGCGGTTTTGGAAAGAAAAGGCTTTGGGCCTAGATGGAGATTGTGGATCAAAGGCTGCCTTTCCTCTACGAATTTCTCGGTTCTCTTTAATGGTAAACCTAGAGGCAAGATTGTTGCTAAGCGTGGTCTGAGGCAAGGCGATCCCTTGTCTCCTTTTCTCTTTACCTTCATCGGAGATACCTTAAGCCGTTTAATTCATTTCTGTTGGGAGAAAAACATTTTGCGAGGCCTTTTCCTTTTTGGGGGACAAGGTTGAGCTCACACACCTGCAATATGCAGATGACATTCTTATCTTTTGCCCGGCTTAGGATGATCTGTTAGGCAAATGGTGGGGAGTTCTCAACATTTTTTTGGTTGCTTCAGGCTTGTCTCTAAATGTGGGGAAGACTTTGCTGATTGGGATAAATTGTGAAGAAGATGAAGTGGTGCATTGGAGCAGTATGTTGGGTTGCAGATTTSAGAACCTGCCTTGTACCTATTTAGGTTCCCCTCTGGGAGGTAATCAAAGGGCAAAGATCTTATGGGAGCCAGTAGTTGATAAGATGAAAGCTAGACTTGACAAGTGGAGGAAATTGCTTCTTTCATAAGGTGGGAGACTTACTCTAGCACAATCCATGTTGAATAGCATCCCGGTGTACTTCTTCTCACTATTAAAAGCCCCTAAAACAGTTGTGTCGGCTATGGAGAAGGTGATCAGGGACTTCATTTGGAAAGGGGGAGTCGATAAAAAAGGGAGGCACCTTGTTAATTGGGAGACAGCTTTCGCTCCTCAAAAACAGGGTGGTCTCGGGATTGGGTCGTTGAAACAGAGGAATCAATCTCTTCTGTACAAATGGCTTTGGAGATTCGCACACGAGGAGAAAGCTTTGTGGAGACGGGTCATTGGAGCAATCTATGGGGTAGGGAAACACGGCTGGTTTTCTATTCCTACGAATGATGCCTCAAAAGGTCGTCCTTGGAAAGATATTGCTAGAAACAGAGGCAGCTTTGAGAATATGACCACTTTTAAAGTTTGTAAAGGAGACCAAGTGAGATTTTGGGAAGACGGCTGGGCAGATTCTTTGCCTACTTCTTCCTCCTTCCCTGATCTGTACAAGATTTCTACCAAAAAAGACTGCACTGTGGCAGATTGTTGGGTGTCTTCATCTCAGACTTGGGATTTGGGGCTGAGAAGGAATTTTTTTGACAGAGAACTTAGTCGATGGGCAAGCTTTTTAGAGAAGATTGATTTCTGGCAGCCAAGGAATGGGAAAGATAAACTTTGGTGGAAAGGGGATAGCAGTGGGGTTTTCTCGGCAAAAACAGCGTTCTCCCTTCTGTCTAAGCCTTCACCAAAGCTAAAAGCTCCAGTCGTCTCCTACATATGGAATTTCAAGGTGCTGAAGAAAGTAAAATTCTTCTTGTGGACATTCTTCTATAGGGGCATAAATACGGCTGAGAGGCTCCAAAGAAGATTTCCTTATTGGGCTCTGTCTCCTTCTGTTTGTGGGCTTTGTAACGGTGCTACTGAGACTATAGATCACCTCTTCCTTCATTGCCCTTTTCCTACTAAGGCTTGGGATTTGTTCGGGCTGAGCTGGAATTACAGTTTTGCCTTCCTAGGTGGATAGATGATCTTTTTCTTGAAAATTTTGGGGGAGGTTTGCTAAAAGGTAAAGCCTATGTGCTTTGGAATTGTGCGGTCAAAACGACTCTTTGGTTGATATGGAAGGAAACTATTTGGTTGATTTGGAAGGAAAGGAATAGAGACTTTTCGAAAACAATTACCCCACCTATGAGAGTTTTTGTAACAGTGTACAGCATGTTGCATCTTGGTGGTCTTTATACCACAAGAAATTCTTTTGTAATTATAGCCAATTATAGCCTACAGTTGATGGTTAGAGATTGGAAGGCTGTCATTGTCTAGTTTCGGGGGGGTTTTCTCAACCCCGCCCTTAGCTTATATCCTTTTTGATAGATCAATGAATACTTTGTTTCCTATAAAAAGAAAAAGATAATTTTAAATATTTCAGACCAACAGATGATCTTACAGAATTGTTTTGTACATCTTTGTGACTGTAATGGAATAGTATTTAAAAAATTTCTTTTGAGAAATTCCTCTATGAATAATTTTTCCTTTTCATGATTATCTGGTGTAATATGGTTATTTATTTATTTTTATTTTTGGTAGTGTATTGCAGCCATCAGTGACTGCCCTATTACCCATGCTAGTCAGCTCTCTAACCCATTCCTTGGTCTTCCAATTGAATTTGGAAAATGTGAATCTTGTGGTACTTCGGAACCTGGGAAGTGTGAAGGTATTTTGATAATCTACTTGATTGATTAGTAGATTTTCTTTTCATTTCATTCATGAAGAAAACTTGACAGTTTTAATTTATCTTCCACTTTCAGGCCACTTTGGATATATTGAATTACCAATTCCCATTTTCCATCCCAATCACATTACTGAACTGAAAAAGATGTTGAGCTTGCTGTGTTTGAAATGCTTAAAAATGAAAAAAAACAAGGTATATAGGAAGAATTCCTTCACATACATTTGTTTTAGTTCGTATCATGTTAGAAAAAAGATATGTACATTTGTTTTACTGAAAGTTAGTGCCTACATGTCTACTTTTTTGACTGTCTTTATGTTACCTGATGAGCGGACAGGCTTAAGTAACTCTGATACATGAATATAATTTATTATTATTATTTTTTGTGTAAGACACTATTTCATTGATGGTATGGAATTACAGAAGTGAGTCCTATTCAAGGGATTACATCAAACAATTCCATCTTGACAAAAGAGAAGAAAAGCTATAGTGATGGAACACAGGGAGCATTTACACCAAGATATAACAAAAAAAACTATAGCTTAATAAAAACAATCAAAAGAAAGCTCTTTTTCCTTTGAAGATACGCTGATTTATCTCTCTCCAAGTAACCCAAAAAGGAGGCTCTAATGAAGTTCATCAAAGTAGCTTCGTCTCCTTTTTGAATGGGTGTCCCACAAGAGCCATTTCCAAAAGGAGAGGAGGATCTACCGGCAGTGCTATGGACCATCCAAAAACAGAAAGAATGGACCACCAAAACCGGGTAGCATAATCACAGGATACAAAACGATTCTGTTGTGTTTTCAAATTAGCCTTGCAAATTGTGCACCATTGTGGGGATAGGACAAATAGGGCAGTCTACGTTGGAGCTTTTCATTAGTGCTGATAGCTTTGTGGCTTAACTCCCAGATAAAGAACTTTACCTTTTTGGGTTATGAATCCTTCCATATAGCTTCTGCGAACAATGGGGTGGGGCCTTGTTTCTGTTGGGAGAGGTCTTTGACAAGGGAATTTGTAGTCAAGAGACCGTTTGGTTCAAGCTTCCAGTGGAACGTGTCTGCATCGATTGTTAAGTGAATAATAGAGAGATGGTGGGATAAGGCTGCCCATTCCTCTATTTCAGCCTTCTTTATAGTTTTTTTTAGTTATTACATGGTGTAATGCTCTTCATTGTTTCATCACTATAGCTACACTTCCCTTTTAGCCAATTGGAAGTGCTTCATGTGCTTCATGTACTCCCCTTTTTGGGCTTTTGTAAATTCCATACATTAATGAAATTATTACTTTCACACACACAAAAAAAAAGAATACTCAGAGAGTGATTATTTCTGAGTCTTCTGTTTCCTTACTAATTTTTGCAGGTATTTTTCCAGAAATTATATTTTTCTCATGCCATGCTTTTATTCTTATATATGTTCATTCTTGATTTCTCGCCTAAATTTTTCTTGGACATTTGCTTTATCTTCAGTTTCCTTCAAAGAATATTGGTTTTGCGGAAAGATTGTTATCCTCATGTTGTGAGGTGAGTACACCATGCTAAAGTTATCTTTACCAGCTTCTAACGTCTTTGCTTGTTTTGGTTCTGTTATGTGTGATAATTGATATGAGTGCTGGAAAGCTTGTAATCCTCTTGGCTTCTTGGGACATCTCATATTCTTATTTTTGTGTATCTTCTCTCTTTTTGGTTAATGGCTAGAAATTTCTCTGTAAACTCGTTATTTGAATGAAATGGATTTGTTTTCCTCTCATCTACCCCCACCAAGAGAGGGGGGGGGGGGGGGTTACGCCTAGGGAATAAAATGAAGTGTCCAAATAGGCCTGCAATTTCTCAAATTTAACGATGTATTCTAGCTTTAGTCATAATTTGATATGTTTCTCTGATAACGGCAACTTTACTAGCTGTTTAAATTTTTAGTTTGAGTTCTCTACAGTCACCTGCTAATCACTTTCATTTTCTTTTTGGAAGGATGCCTCACAAGTTTCTATTCGAGAGATGAAAAAAGCAGATGGTGCTAGTTACTTGCAATTAAAAGTACCATCTAGGACACCACTGCGGGAAGGATTTTGGGACTTTCTAGAAAGATATGGTTTCCGTTATGGTGATAATCTCACTCGAACTTTGCTCCCTTGCGAGGTTTAACACTCACCACTCTCTTAATTCTTTTAAGTTCTCTTTCATTCCTCCATTTGGTAGAAAATTATTTATCAGTTCTATTGTACGGGCCCATTTTGATTTCCTTCAATTGTTATCATTGGTTCAGTCCTTGCTGTCTTTTCATTTGGCTTGGAGTTCAAATACCTGATCTCAGATTCAACTCTCCTATTTTAGGCTTTTAGCTTTGCTTTTTAATTTTAGTTTTTGTCGTTATGTATGCTGTGTGAACTGGATTTTCAGTTTCCAGTAAAGTAATTATTTTCTAAGTTTATGAGTTTATATACATCCTCGACAATTGTGCTTCTAGTTTGCTGTTAAATAATTCCTTTTTCCTTTCTCTGTTTTCTTGTTCTTAAGAACCTAACAGACTATTCACTTCTCACTTCTCACAAAACTTGGGATACTAAAATTTAGATAAGATATCTACATTGGCCAAGAGGAGTGACTTAGCTGACAAATATTTGGATAGTTCCAAATAATTGAATAAAATTATTGTCATAACTTATTGATACTTTTGCGAATCAAAAGGCATGTTTTCTCAACTTTGTTTGGTGCATATAGAGATTGTTGTTCTATATTGTAGAGGGTTTTATTGCACCTGTCCTTTGATGATAACTGATAAGGGTCGAGTCCTTTAGCATGTTTTTTTGACTATATTGTGTGGGAAATTTGACTTGAGAAGAACAATAGGATTTTTAGAAGGACTAAGTGGTGATGAGAAGTATGCCAAAGCGAGCATAACTCGACAATAATTGACATATATCTCCAACCAAAAGAGCGTGAGTTCGAATCTCCACCTACACATATTGTATAAGTTAGACATTAAGTGGTCTTGGGAAAAGTTTGGTATCTTACCAGGTATAATGCCCCTCCTTGGGTGTCGGCTAAGGAGCACAAACAGTGAATGAGACACAGATATGACACGACACGGACACGAGGACAAACCAATTTCCAAAAAAGTAATATACAACATGCTAAGGACACGTTTTTTTAGAAACTATATGTGGGAATATTTTGAAATATGGCCAATATTTAGTACTTTTAAAGTATATTTCTACCTTTAAACACTAAAAGAACATTCATACAATTCATTAAAAAGATCGCAAGCAGCCGTCAGCCTAATGATAAGGCTTAGACAAGAAAAGATTGTGGTATGCTGAAAAATCATGGGTGGGTGGATAAGCAGAGAAAACTAATGTATGGTTTAAATTTCAAATGGTTAAATGAGTATTGAGCTAGGCTTTTTGTTGAATTGTTTAAACTTTTTGTTGAATTTTTTAAACTACCATATATTTTTTTGTTTTTCCTCTCAATCAGTGTCCAACTGTGCCAATCACGTGACCGTGCATGTCAAAAAATTAAAAAAACAATAATTTGGACTCTCTAATTGCCGTGTCAAATCCATGTGGGAAACATGTCTGAGCGTGTCCGTGTCCGGCACTGTCACTTAGGCAATTTTTTACGTCTATGCTTGTGTCGGTTTTCAAGAATTTTTGTAATAGTCTGTTGGGCCTTGTTTTTATCGGAGGGGACCTTGTTTGGTTTGCTTTTTTTTGTGGATGCTTTATTCGTTTGTTTTTTTATTCTTCTCAATGAAAATTTTATTTTTCATTTAAAATAAAATTCCTGTGTTCTTTATTCTTTAACTTCTCTGGGTGAAAATGGAACTGAGCAGTGAGTACTAAGTGCCCCATGGAAATGATTATTTGTAGTGATGATATTGTATCTTTTTTGGCTCTATAGTCTATGAAGTGTCTTTGGTTTGTTGATCAGTTGACGATCCTTTTTTTAATTCCTTTGGATATTCTCTCCTGCACTTTTCAGATGCTCAATGAAAAGTCTTGCTTCATATCGTAAAAAACTATAAAGGGAGTGATTATATGTATGAGAGAGACAGAGAGAGAATTTTGTAAAATGATGTATTGCTAAAGATATTCTGGAAAAATAAAGAACCATATAACATTGAAGGAAACTTGGGTAGAAATACATCAATGAATGGGGCAGAAAAGCTTGGTAAAAATGGATATTTCAAATCAAATGCTTGTTTGTTGATTAGTTGTACAACCTATAGAACAGATTGAATAGATCTGTTCAAGTAAGGCTTGGTTGTTGATGTTGATAAATGAGCTTGCCTTTGAATTCTCTTTCATATATACCACACCCCCACGCACACATCCCAGGCCTGTCAGAAAAAGAATTGTATTTGCACTGATATGTTGTATTGTTGGCTTTGACGTAAATTGACAGGTGAAGGAAATGCTCAAAAAAATTCCCAATGAGGCCAGAAAGAAACTTGCTGGGAAAGGATATTATCCTCAGGATGGATATATCTTGCAATATTTACCAGTCCCTCCCAACTGTCTGTCCGTACCAGAAATTTCTGATGGTGTTACTATCATGTCTTCGGTAAGACCTCGCACACAAGTGGGGCAGACCGGCTTCAGCAGGATTTCTTTTTAATTTTTAGAATATATTGCTATTGATAGTTTATTACTAAACCTTACTAATAGTTTACTTGTGTTATTACCTAGGATCCAGCTGTTTCAATGCTCAAGAAAATTCTTAAGCAAGTGGAAATCATCAAGGGTTCGAGGTCTGGCGCGCCAAATTTTGAATCTCATGAAGTAGAAGCTAATGACTTGCAATTGGCTGTTGATCAATATCTTCAAGTTAGGGGGACTGTTAAGGCATCTCGTGGCATAGATGCACGTTATGGTGTAAATAAAGAGTTAAATGATCCTTCCACGAAAGCGTGGCTTGAGAAAATGAGAACTTTATTTATTCGGAAGGGGTCTGGTTTCTCTTCTCGCAGTGTGATTACTGGAGATGCTTACAAACTAGTTAATGAAATTGGCGTGCCTTTTGAAGTTGCGCAGAGGATCACTTTTGAGGAGAGGGTTAGTGTGCATAACATAAACTATTTACAGGAACTGGTGGATAAGAAGTTATGTTTAACCTACAGAGATGGTTCTTCTGCCTATTCACTTCGTGAAGGTTCAATGGGCCATACATATCTGAAACCTGGTCAAATAGTTCATCGGCGGATCATGGATGGAGACATTGTTTTCATTAATCGGCCACCGACTACTCATAAACATTCTTTACAAGCCCTGAGGGTGTATCTGCACGATGACCATACAGTCAAGATCAACCCTCTAATATGTGGACCCTTGAGTGCGGATTTTGATGGTGATTGTATTCACCTATTTTATCCCCAGTCCATTGCAGCAAAAGCTGAGGTGTTGGGACTTTTCTCTGTGGAAAAACAGCTGCTTAGCTCTCATAGTGGGAATCTTAATTTGCAGTTGGGTACTGATTCATTGTTGTCTCTCAAGATGATGTTCAGAACATATTTCTTGGGCAAAGCAGCAGCACAGCAACTGGCGATGTTTGTTTCTTCATCTCTGCCATCACCCGCCATTTTGGGAGCTCGTTCTGATAGTCCTCATTGGACTGCTTTGCAGATACTGCAAACTGTGTTGCCTGCTTATTTTGACTGCCATGGAGATAGTTACTTGATAAAGAACAGTGATTTCCTCAAGTTTGACTTCGATAGAGATGCTATGCCATCATTAATCAATGAAATTGTGACATCAATCTTTTTTCAGAATGGTCCTGAAGAGGTTCTGAGATTTTTTGATTCTTTACAGCCACTATTGATGGAGCATATCTTTTCAGAAGGTTTCAGTGTTGGATTGGATGATTATTCCATGCCCATGGCACTTTTACAAGCTCTTCAAAAGAATATTCAAGTAATATCACCTTTGCTGTATCAGTTAAGGTCAACGTTCAATGAGCTGGTGGAGTTGCAGTTAGAGAATCACATTCGATCCGTCAAAGTTCCATTTACAAACTTTATCTTAAAGTTATCTTCATTAGGAAAATTATTTGACTCCAAAAGTGATTCAGCTATTAACAAGGTGGTTCAACAAATTGGATTTCTTGGATTGCAGCTTTCTGACAAGGGAAAATTTTATTCCAAGACATTGATCGAGGATGTAGCCTCTCTGTTTCACAATAGATATGTTTCTGATAAAATTGACTATCCTTCTGCTGAATTTGGATTAGTCAAAGGCTGTTTTTTCCATGGTTTAGATCCGTATGAAGAAATGGTCCATTCAATTTCTACAAGAGAGGTAATGGTTCGATCATCAAGAGGGCTTACTGAACCTGGAACCCTTTTCAAGAACTTGATGGCCATCCTTCGAGACGTTGTTATTTGTTATGATGGTACTGTAAGGAACGTTTGTAGCAATTCCATCATACAACTTGAATATGGAGTAAAGGCTGGAATGATGAAGCCTCATAATTTATTTCCTCCTGGTGAACCGGTTGGGGTTCTAGCAGCTACTGCCATGTCAAATCCTGCTTATAAGGCAGTTCTTGATTCTACTCCTAGCAGCACTTCATCTTGGGACATGATGAAGGTGATTGTCTTTTTCCATACTATCTACTATTATATTTTTTAGACTATTTCAATGAAAAGTTTGTTAAAAGGTTACTGTTTCATTCATCAAAGAAAAACTTCTGATATAGTAAAATTTCATCAATGAAATTGTTTCTTACCAAAAAGAAAAAAAGAAGTTGTTTCTTATCAATGAAAAATTTGTTGTCTTCCACTGTCCAAAATTTTCAGTGCAACATTTTTGCATCACTTAAATACTGTACCCATTGTTAAAGTTTTCCATTTTTTTCCCGCAGGAAATTCTTCTTTGCAAGGTCAGTTTTAAGAATGAGCCTATAGATCGTCGGGTGATATTATATTTAAATAATTGTGCTTGTGGGAGGAAACATTGCAATGAAAATGCAGCATATTTGGTTAAGAGTCACCTTAAGAAAGTTACACTTAAAGATGCGACTGTTGACTTCATGATAGAGTATGTTCCCCTTTTACTCCTTTGGTCTTTTTCCCCCCCTGTATTTCCTTTATTTATGTTTGCATGTTGTATTTGGTTTTTTAACAAGATATGAACTTCTCGATAAATTAAAAAAAACAAAATTGTTCCAAGAATACAAATTCTAGATGGAGGGAAAAAAAACAAAATAAATAAAATGGGAAAATAGAAATTCATGGAGAGAAATACAACCTAATAAAACAAGAAATATAATAGTAGTAAGAGGAGCTTTAGAAAAATCTATCCTTGAAGCAACCCAAAACACCATCTTTTAAGAACTTGAAGAATGCCAAAATCGAAGACAAACAAACCAACCAAAGCAAATTCACGCTGGATCAAGAACATCCTTTGATGAAGAAATATCCAATCCTTGAAGACTTTAAAAATCCAAGTATGGAGAAAGAAAGACTCCAACCCTTTCAGCTTCATCTATAAATAAGAACAATTATCTGAAAGAAGGGAAGATGAAGAGACTTCTTAGAAGGGGACATAATCCAAACTTCGAAACTGTCTTCAGAGAGATAAAACTCTCGAACTAAGAAATGACCTTTGGAGAACCAAAACACAATTAAGGCAATGGGACCCATCTAAATAAAAATGGAAGAGGAAAAGACTGCCAAATGGAAAAAGCTTAAAAAACCCTACAACTTCTCTTTCCTTGATTATATCATGCAGAGACAATAATGGCTGGATCAAATTCCAAAATAACCTCGAAGAGGGACTTTTCAGATTCCTCCAAGACATAAAACTGAAGCCCATAAAGGAAAATTTCCAGTAACCTCTTATGATGGATACCGAGGGGGTTTAAAAACCCCGACTGTATTTCCAATCTCAATGACTTTTCAATATCACAAAGAATCTCAGCCGAAAAACAAAATAAATGCTCATGTAAAAAAAATTTAATAGAAACTTATCCACCTTTTTGACAAAAAATTCAACCAAAGTTTCTAACCCTTATTCAAAGCTTTTCTATTTATTTATTTTTTTTTATAAGAAACGGAATATATTAAACCAAAAGGAGAGAAACAACCTACGGGCAAGGGTCGAGGAGGCCCTCCCCTAGAAAGCTACCACGTTACAGCTTGCCAATCACGGGAAAGTAAAGCTAGACTGTAATTACAAAAGAATCTCCTATGAGTAAGGCGCCATGAGGCTATAGTAATTTGTACATTTTCACAAAATATATAAAAAAGGTATTAGGGAATCTTTGAAGATCCATTGATTTCTTTCCTTCCAAAGACTCCAAAGACAGGCCCTGCCCGCACAGCTCCAAAGAGCCTTTTTCCTCTTAGAGCACCTCCTTGAACAATTTCAAGAAGCCAATCATCCACCTTACTGGAACAAGAGAAATATTTGTATTAGTAGATAGTGCCACCTTTTCCTTCGATATTTGTTGCTGACTTGTTGAACTTGAATCTAATCCCGTCTTTCTTTTCTTTATCATTGAGTCATTTTCCTCCTTGAAAAGAAACTGAAACTCTTCCAAAAAGGATTGGTTGCACAAATCTTCGATTGAATTATCTAAGAATTCTTAGACAATAGGAGAACCAATAGAATCAATGCTACTGATGGTAACATTGAAATCATCCTCATTATCAGAAAACTCAAGTTCTAACTATCGTTGTTCCACGTCGTCATTGGTTGAGTTTATGGATCCAAATGAAAGAGACTTTATACCTTTTTCCTTGTCTACTTTGGTCTTTTTGCAAGGTTCAATAGATCGATTTCCTTAGGCTCTTCTCTTTATACTCATTGAAAGCAACATTCAAATTCTTTTGGAGACTTTCAGCGGAATTTATCCTCTCAAGATCCTTCAATGCAAATGACTTGCATTTACATTCTGGCATAGAAAAGGGGGAGGGTCAATAAATCTTCTAAAAATTCTTCATGCAAGAGGATAAAAATGGGCCTTTAAAACAATCCTTTGACTGCTTTTTCTAACCAAAATTCTGATTTACAACCTAGTCATCAATGATAAAGTCATTTGGGATATTTGATTTATTGGGATAATCAGCCAATAAAGGGTCATTAAAGCAGGGAGTCTGCATGATGTTCTCCAAACTTAACCCTTGTTCAAATTCCTTCGGATGCTCAAGGAATTAGGAACCATTTCTTCCTCTTCATCTGATAATGAAGGTATATAATCCACCAGAAAACCTTTTCATCTTCCAAAACCGACCTAACTCTCTCTGAATCTTTCTTGTTTCTTGAACCGGCTGAGATAAAAATTCGCCAATCCATTGCTTTCTTTGTAGATTCGAGTTGTTTCAGCAGAATTTTCCGGATAATCCATGATTCTAATGAAAATGCTACCCGAAACAGGGTCTTTAATTTCGATTCCAGCAGGGAGAAATCCGCAAGAATTTGGATGAACTTCAACGAGGGCTTCTTAAAGAGTTCAAAGATTTACGCGAGCATCTCATAAATCCACCCAACTGGGTACCAATGGTTTCAAAACAACGTCGATTCCAAAATTTCAACGGTAATTTCTGTATATTAATCCAACCACCATAGCTCGTTTTAACCTCTTGTCTACTATGCCTCGTAAAACTCCATTTTTCAACTTTCAAATGAAGAGAATCATAACTTTCTCCATTTTCTAAGATTACTTAACAATCTACCCTCCTCAATTTCATGAGAGCCTTATCATCCATAAATGGATTGATCAAACAATCTTGTGAGAATTTATTGTTCAATGTTGCTGAGATTGTTCTCTAGTCTTCATGTGCAAAAAGTCTTGTAACAACAATATGGTTATTCCGATCTACCTTAACAACTTCAGTCTCTTTCTTAACCCAAAAGTCTTGTTGCTCCTTGTTGAGTTTCGAATCTTGTTTAGGAGAGATGAACTTATCTTTCCTTCGGGCTTCAGATAATGATAACACTTTTTCTTTCATTGATAATGATAAGAAGTTAGAGATATAGCATACGAACAACAAACCCCTTGGATGATAGGTTTCTCCTTCAAATTTCTTTCATTGAATTCCACCAAAGAGTCTTTTAGCATATTCGAGAAACTAACCCAACCATTGTTGTTAATCCCAAGTTCCCAACAAGTACAGACATGCACTTTCTTCCACCCGAGGTAGGCCAAATGATGCATTCCAGAAACCAACTGTGCTGAAAGCACCACACTTCTGAAGACCGCAAGTTCCCAACCCATCCCTGTTTTGTTTGAAGAACCTTGACTGAAGAGGCATCATTTCCACCAAAGCACTCTCAAACCATTGAAGTTGGTGGGACAAAAGAAGAGGAAGCTGAACATTCTTCTTAGATTCATTAATAAAAAAACAATCTTTTCCGCACAATACCCAATAGTACTTGTTTTCAACGCTGCAACTTCTCAATTCCATTTTCCAAAAATCCTTGGAGTTAAAACGAATTCTGATCAAAACTTGGACTTGACTTAATTACTTACTTGATCTGCACTAAGCTTTACAGCTTCAAGAGCTATCAACCAAACATTGCACTAAGCTTCATGACTTCAAGAACTATCGACYGACAAAGAAGCTAGGGGGAGAGAGAAGAGAGCATTTTCCCATCTATCCTTTTGTCTTTTTGCTTGAATGTTTTATTTTTTTTAACAAGAAACGAACTTTTCATTGATAGATGAAAAGGAACATAAAATGTGTTCCGAACTTTTTATTTGTTATAATCAGTTCCATTGTGTTCTATTTCAAAGCGACTGATTGATCGGGTGTTGTCTGTCCAAATTATAACAACATTTGAATGACCTCAAGTTGAGAAAAGTTTTTTTGCTTTTTCGTTTTTTGTTTTGAGAAAAAACAATAATTTCATTGGTAGAGTAAAATATGCAAAAGGGAGAGGAGCCTCCAAACCACTAGAGTGGGTAAAAGAATTTTCTATAATCGGTAAAGGGATGCATATATTTACACCCATACATCGCCAAAAGATCACTGAACTAAAAAGGG
>NW_019104528.1:1285773-1343910 GCF_001995035.1 Momordica charantia
TGTTCCAAAGTGTTTTTTAATCCTTCTTGAAGGGGTGGTTCGTCAAAATATGGGAGAGGAGGTCCTTGATGTTGATAGGAAGAGCTGTACTCCAATTGAAGAAGTTCAATGCAAAAGAGATAATTTTGAGTTTCATTATTTTCATGACACATCAGGCATCAATTTGGCGAAAGGGAAATATATGGGGTCCTACGTTGCATCTTGTCGTTGGTACTGATGCCCCCTCCCAAATAAAGAACTTAAGCTTCTTTGGAATTTTGCCATGCCTGAAGCATCCAGAGGCCATTCTACCCATCTCTGCCACCACCGATCCCGGGCCCTAAGGGAGACTTTGAAAGAATTGCCCATTCTAAAATCTCACCATCTTTCAAATTTCTACAGAGATGAAGGTCCCATGAGCTTGTTGGATTAGCCTCAACAATGGTGGTATTCGGTTTAGTAGTCACTAGTCAGCTTAAAGAGCTTTGGAAATCTTGTGCTGAGAGTGCCGTAGTGCATCCAAAAGTTTGTCTAGAATTTGATAGAATTACCATCACCAATTCTGCATTTAACTTTTCTTTGGATAATTGTGATTTGTTTTGATATATGAAACCAACGCATTTTGGGGATATATGGCAGGAACTAAAAGGCCAAGACATATTTGGAGAAATCTTGTATTTCTCTTGGATAATCTTGAGCCAGAGAGCATTTTTCCAGTGAAGAATTTCCACCCTCATTTAGCAATGAGGGCACTATATCTTAGTTTGATATTCCCAATTCCTGGGCCCTCATGGCCACAAGGAATTGGCTTCTGTATATGAGCCAAATTTGCCGTGTGGACCCCTTCAGAAAGATTGGGCCTTCCAATAGGAAGGCTCTAAAGCATTTCTCAATTTTTTTGATAATCATTCACCAAGGTAGGAGCCTGAAATAGGGAAATAAAATAAGCTGGGGAGATTTGAAAGTGTTGCTTGGAGATGAAGGCAAATTTCCAATTGCGCAATTTTCTTTCAATTCTTTCCAGAATTTATTCCCAAAAGCCAAGGGGTTTTTGGCTGCCTCCAAGCAGAAGACCTATCACCTAAGTAAGTGGCTGGCCATGTGCCCAATTTGCAACCATGCTGAATAGTTGGGATTTCTAGGTCAGAAGCAGCACATTTATACCCAGCAGCTCTCTTCGATGTTTTTAGTGATGTTGAACAGATTGGTGATGCTATACCTATCGAATGAGGCGAAGAGAAGGGTGTCATCAGTGAATTGAAGGTGGTTGAGAAAAGTTGCCATGTATTTTATGGTTTTTGTTTTTGGTGTTCTCTATCTCTTCTCTTGGAAAATTAACGAGGCTGTATCTTTTAAGTTTTATGTTGAAACTTAGGGTTGCCATGAGAAGTATATATGTGTTTTGGGTATTTCTATGGGGAATGCTATTGGCTATATTATATTTGATATGGTTACTGATTAAGAAATTGGTTGATGTGGCTAAAACAAGTTGTATAAATTTTAGGAGAAGTTTGAAAACCTGCTCGTGGAATAAAGTTGAATTTCTGGATTTTTGGTGAAAATAAAATTTAGTAATGAATCATTTTGTTTATTGTATGGTAGGAGCGGGTTCAATGTTTTGTAAGTTTCTAGGGGGAGGATATCCTTTGACATTTTTCCTGTACTTATCTACTTTAATAATATTATGGAGAAAAGGTGCTTGAGGAACTTCACAAGTGCACTTATTATGTTCTTATCTATTCTTCACTCTATCTTTAAAAGAGAGATAAGTATGAGAGAAAGAAAAAAAGAGAAGAATAGATCAATTGATTATAATTTCTCATGCAAAGCATTCCTGCATGCTTCTTATCTGCAGATATAACCGACAACTGACTCTGTCAGGGTTTGGTCCTGGGCTTGTTGGTCATGTGCATCTAAACAAGGTTTGCGTTTGTATTTTCGTACTCTTATTTTCTAAATACCGAGTTCTTTTTTATTTTGTAGTTGTTGCTTGGTTAATAGAGCTTTCTTTAATAGATGCTACTGAAAGAGTTGAAGATAAACATGGCTGATGTTTCACGAAGATGTGAAGAGACTATCAGTTCCTTTAGGAAGAAGAAGAAGAAGAAATTTGCTCATGCATTAAGATTCTCTTTCAGGTTAGGTTTAATCTGCATATTAAATGTGTATCATGCCACGTATAATTGAAGATTTGTTTGATTCAACTTTCCCATGACAATAGAACTGAAGTTCATGATTTTTTAAAACCAAGCCATGGGTTTGTTTGAGTGAATACTACTGCTAGCAGGCGTAGGTTATTTGATTCAACTAATCCATTGTCCTTAAAATTTTCACAGCAAGACCTGTTGCAACCTACTGTCTTATTGTCATGTGGATCTATAACTATTTTAAGTATCAATTTTAGTGCCTCATAAAAAATTTGTAGGGATAATAACTTATTTATTTATTTTGCATATTTTCTGTCTACTTTTCAATAAAGATCTTGGTAGACTTTCACCATTGGGTTTTATTGTTAATTTTTCACATACACTCAATGTGGTGCGTAGCACATTAGAAAATTTAAGAAGTTAAAAGTAATGTTGCGTTTGTGATGCATTTTGGCAGTGAAAACTGCTCTTTTCATCAATCGAATGGAGAAGATAGTACTGATATGCCGTGTTTAATATTCTGGCATGAGACAAGAGATTCTCATTTGGAGAGAACCGCACACATCTTTGCTGACATAGTATTTCCATTGCTGTCAGAGACGATCATCAAAGGTATATTACTTTCTTTGTCCATTATATGTTTGATGAGGTGCATGAAAATATTATTGATCTGTATTATTATTATTATTATTTTAAATAGGGCTCATTCTAATTGCTCTAGTACATGGAAGGTTAGCAAGATTGAAGCTATGGTCTAGGGTCCGGGACTTGGGGCGGGCATGAGTGCCCCTGGGTATAAGGGAATTCGACTCCCAGTTAGTAAAAAAAAGAAAAAGAAAAAGTGAACCTATGGTCTGTGGTTAACAGTGGTACTACTCAAGATGGATAGTACTCAAGTCTCTGTGTGGATTTGAAGTGGATGGTTAACTGGGTAAAATGTATACATTTGTTCAGTTCATAGTTTTACATTTCAAGTATATATCTGTTTTAATAAAATTTCCACTCAGATCTGTTTTCTGGGTTCCACTTATCTTCTCAATTTTTTTGATTCCACTCAAATATCTATTATTTCTTTGTTGTAGCTAGTTTGGGAGGTATACACTTAGAGGCCTTGGGATTCTAAGATTCCCATGGTATGGGTATCTGAATTCCCACGTTTGTTTTGCATAGGATACCCGGATATTTCAAGATGTCTAGGTATCCTAAGATGTCCATACGAGAGGCATTTGAGTTGTTTTGGATGCATTTCTGAAACATGGGTTTCTGAGATTCCCATGTCGAGGGCATCATCTCTTTACATATTTGCCTTTCATTCTTTTTTTCATATATTTTCTTTCATCGATTTTCTTTATTTTTATTTTTAATTTTATAATTTAAATTAATGAATGTATTCATGGACTAATAAACAAGTTTATGCAATCAAATATATTTATATATTACATTCACATATAAAATAAACTTCAATTAAATTAAATTATATCTAAATTTATTTTTAATATTTGGAAGCAATTATTATCAATAATATTTATTATCTTCAATATATAATTTGAAGCAATAGTTTTTTAACGACCAACATACATACGTTAGATATTATTCTTCCTAAAAAAATAAAATTTGATATTATAATAAATAAATTTCACCTCAATAACATTAATTATAAATTTGTATTTTTTAAAAATATTAAAGTTAAAAATGAAATTTATATTTAATATTAATTATTTAAAAAAAATCTTATATTAATATGAATTATACAAACTAACATACAAAAATTAATACATATGGAATTATTATAATAAAAAATAAAATATTAAATAATAAAATGTAAATTATGTTAAATTAATGTATAAATTATATTAATATTTGTAAGGATATTTTCGGAATATTATATAAATTTAGAACATTCCTAAGAATAAATCCTGCAAAACAAATATGACTATTCAAATATTCATGAACATCCTCATAAATTTTTCCTACAAAACAAAGTGGCTATTTGAAGATGTCGGGCATCTAAAATTCCAGACATCTAAAATACCAGGCATCCAAAGATGTCGAACATCTATATTTCCAAAAAACAAACGACCCTTGAAGGTAATACCCAATTGTGGGCCACTCAAGCTTTCATGAGCAAAAAGCTTGATTTATTGCTTATAACCATGCATATTACCCTACATCATTGCTGTTTACTTTGAAGACATTTTGATTTAATGCAAATGGAAAATCACTTGAAATACCTAGAATCTCTACATCAACCTGAAGATAGTTATATTAATGGTAGATAAAATATTATTCTGTGTTCCTTTTTTTTAATTTTAATTTTTGGATTTTAAATATATATATTAGTGAAGTTGGGTTTATTGGACAATTCTAAGTTCGATATTTGTCCAATAGGCAATAGGCATGCCATGCCATGCCATTATATAGTTAGTAAGGTTAACACGAATCACAATTTGAAGTTCAAGATGTAATTGTAAATTTTAATATTTATGAACTAAATAAATATATCTATCGAAGTGCATGACTAAATTTTTAGTTTAACCTATGAAAAATATTGTTGAGTTCCACCAGACACGCGAAAACACCAAAACTATAATATGATTCAAGCTTCTAAGTAGGTCCATCTCTTAACTTCTAGACCCCAGAAACAAGTGCCAACGCTACTTCCTTGCATGAACTCAGAGCATTGAGAAGTACTCAGCACCACCTTATTGAACTAATTTCAATCAGTAAGGAGATGGAGCTTGACCTCAACACACATGAGTAGGAGTTGAAGTTTGTTGAATTTTCCTGATCTTGAACCTTTGAGCCCTCAAAATCTTAAAAGTTGAACAAACAAAATATTAATCTCCACTTAACTGTGGAGAGTGTGCATTAAAGAGAGTAACAGGCTTAAATTTGCTTTAAAACCATATTTTGTTTGTCTGACATCCTTTTCACCAATCTGACAGGTGACCCTCGGATTAGTGCTGCAAATGTGATCTGGATTAGTCCAGATTCAACAAGCTGGCAAAGAAATCCTTCCAGGTGGCAGGATGGTGAATTGGCCTTGGATATCTGTCTGGAAAAATCGGCCGTAAAACAAAATGGTGATGCTTGGAGGAATGTGATGGACTGTTGCCTTCCCGTTATTCATTTGATTGATACTAGACGATCTATTCCATATGCAATTAAACAAGTTCAGGAACTGCTTGGCATTTCATGTGCTTTTGATCAAACGGTTCAGGTATGGTGAATATATGCTCTTTTCTGCCCAATAAAGTAGTTCTATAGAAACCTTTTTCTGTTATGTAGCTTTTGGATCAGCCTAATGATACTGTCTCGAGGGAACTGCATTTCTTAGTTCTACTTGGGTTCAATCAAGTTTTCTCATTGATATGACATTAAGAGTGTGTTTGAAAAAAGAGATTTAAGCATAATTGATTTTTCAAAATCACCATCCAAGTGATATCTTAAAAATCAATTTAAAGTGATTTTAAACTTTCTTAAAATCAATTTTTTAATTTGTCAAACATGATCAATAGAAACGGGAGTGATTTTGACAATGACAGAAGTGTTTTGGCCCTATCAAAATCACTCCCAAACACACCATAAGAAGACTAATATCTCATATTTCAGATATGTCAACATGTTACTATTCATAAATTAAAGCATGGACATGCGACCACTTAAAATTAAGGGGAATAAAGATAAAACGTATTGCAGATATTTTTTTCTATGTTTAAGCTTATGAGTATTGGAAGGAAAAACTGTGTAAACATAAACTTTTTTCTTGTTCTATTATCCTGGACGATGATTCTTTTTTCTGAGAAGCATTGTTAAGGGGGCTTTTAGCTCTGTCTTTTCTGCATTCATCTTAGCTATGATTTCTTTGTGCACCCCTTTTTCTTCCCTGGGCTGTCTCCACCTACTTTCCAGCTAAGAAATAACTTTTAAATAGTCATAATTGAATTTTCTTCTGAGATTGTGCCAGACTTGCCTGTTCAATTATTTGTGATAGAGAGGTTGCCCAGCATGTTTGATTATTGAAACAAAGGCAGCAATTTTTTAAGAAGATAGGCCTTTCTTAAGATATTGCTGGCTTGACAATGGCAAAAGTGTTTTCGCTTTAGTCTCCTAATATGATATATGTTAATTGGGGGGCTTTCCTTTTCCCTGTTTAGTTTGGTTATTGGTACGGTCTGTAATTCTAATCTTTTTTGTCTTGTTGGCTATAGTTTGTTTCTTTTTTCTTTTTGTTATTTACTTTTCACTCCCAGAGTTCATATCTTTGAACATTTTAAATGAAAAGTTCGTTTCTTGTTAAAAAAAAAAGAAACTTTCTAGAAATTTTCACAGCCTACCCCCTTTCCAAGGTTTTCAGTATCTTTATGATCAATGTTGACGTTCATCCATTCTTGTGGATTTAGATGAATTTGGTTTTAGTTTTGGTGTGACTTCTCGAAAGCTAATATTATCCCTTAAAATTGAACAATTGAGGCTCAACATCAGCAAATACTCTCTTTTAATACTATTCCCTTGATAATCAAAAGAATTCGATAAAAGTTACAAAAGATTCTCAAACTGGCGTATATAGAATTTAGAAGAGTAATTATAGCGTATATAGAATTTAGAAGAGTAATTATAAAAACCTTTGTACACCAGGAAGGAGAAAGCAAAATAGAAACTTAAAGGTCAAAAGAAGTTTGTTCTTTGGAATTGAGAAGATTGTGCTATTTTGCTCCAACTATGTGTGTCAAAGGGGACTCCACAAGGATTGACCTGGAGTCTCTTCTTGATCCTTTAAAATTGAGCCCGAAAAGGAATTCAACGAGTTGCTAATCATTGACAAAGTTTAATCCTCCCCCATATATTGAAGTCATTAAGAAAAAGAAATTTGGAGGGTATACAGGATAAAAATCTCAATTGTAAAAGTATATAGGATGGTTTTGGGCTTTACATGTATTCCCCTTATTGAGATATCAGACGTCTTCTATTTCCAATCGAAGTCATCTTTTTTTAATCACGTATAACTTTCGTGCCTGAAGTCTACTCCTAAAGAACATGCTTGTTTTCTTCTAGCTTAAAACTCCAAAGAATGGCAAGTACCTGCATTATAACAGGTTACTCAATAATAAAGAGCTAAATGAATAATGTTTTTCATTTATCAATGAAAAGTTTGTTTTTGGTTCAAAACAAAAAAGAGCTACATGAATGATGTCGATGAAAATGATCTGTTAGATGGTTGGTTTAAATGCAGCGCCTTGCGAAGTCAGTGTCAATGGTTTCAAAAGGTGTTCTTGGAGATCATCTTATTCTTCTGGCAAACAGTATGACATGCACAGGAAATATGATTGGCTTCAATTCAGGTGGATATAAAGCATTATCTCGTGCATTGAATATCCAAGTACCATTTACAGAAGCAACTCTGTTTGTAAGTCCCTCTCTCAAAAAGCTATGGAGCTTTAGTTTCTTTCTGATACACTATCAGTCACATCATTTTGTTCTATTGATTTACAGACACCAAGAAGGTGCTTTGAGAGAGCTGCTGAGAAATGTCATAAGGATTCTTTATCAAGCATAGTGGCCTCCTGTTCATGGGGTAAGCATGTTGCTGTTGGTACAGGATCAAGGTTTGACATCCTCTGGGACCAAAAAGAGGTAGCGATCAATTATTATTATTATTATTATAATTATAACTGTTGTTGTTGTTGTTATTACTTTTTTAAAGATCTTGTTCATGCACATTTTTTTCTTTCTTCCTGTTTTTCAGTTAGGGTGCAAACAAGATGATGTTTTAGATGTTTATAACTTCTTACACATGGTGAGAAGTGCCAAATCCGAAGAATTTACGTCTGCATGCCTAGGTGAAGAGATTGAGGATCTAATGGTAGAAGATGAATATAGGGAGTTGACTCTGTCTCCAGAGCCTTTCTCTACTTCTGAGAAGCCAGTTTTTGAAGACAGTGCTGAATTTGAAAACTGTTTGGATAATTATCCTGGAGAATCAAAGTGGGAAAAGGCTCCACCTTCTGGTGCTGGTTCCACTGGTAGTGGGCAGTGGGAAAATAATGAAAATACGAAGGCTACTAACTCATCAAATGATCATGACTGGTCTGGTTGGGGGAGAAAAGTTGAGCCTGATGTGGTCACTACAAAAGCCCAAGAGAATACTTCAAAATCTGGTTGGGATAGTACGCCAAGCTGGGGAAATAAAGCTACTAATACTACAACAAATGACAATGACTGGTCAAATTCTGCTACAAAAGAAGTTGAACCAGATTCCTTCAATTCCATGGAGAACACTCCAAAGTCTGGCGGTTGGGATACTGCAGCTACTTGGGGGACGAAAGCTAAAGATGTTGATAACTTTAAAGGAGAAACAGAGCCAGAAAAAGCAAATGTATGGTCTGGTTGGCAGAACGATAAAGCTGAAACACAAGATGCCTTCATTAAAAAGATTAACTCTAGATCTTGTGGATCGGAGGATAAGGCTTGGTCAACAGGAACTTCCAAAACATATGATAATTGGTCTAACCAGGTGAAGGATAAAGCTGAATCATGCCAGGTTCAAGTGCAAGAAGTTCCTTCCAAAACAAACGGTTGGGATTCTGCAGGGGGTTGGCAAAAGAATTCTGGAGATGCTGATCAATCTGAAGCATGCAGGAATGATGACCAGGCATCAATGGACCTAGAGACGGTGGCTGATAGGTGGGGTAGCAGGGCCACTCAAAGGAAGGACTCGAAGGATAACTTTCCATCCAAAGCAGTGGAACATGGTGATTCACCTCTCATCAATCATTCTTGGAATCAACATAAATCATCAGAGGTTTTCCGGGGAGAATCTGGTAATGATTTCTGGGGGCAACGGAAATCACAAGATGTTATAAAACCTTCACAAGGCTGGGGCTCCCAAGTTAAGTCAAACGAAGGCTCAAGTCAAAATACACAAGTTGAACGACTTTGGAGCTCGCAGAATGAGTCTGATCAAGTTGCGAGTGAGCATAAATCTTCTGATTCACGAGGTTGGGACTCTCAGGAGAAGTTGAATAAGCCATGGGACAAGCAGAAGTCTTTGGAAGCTTCACAAAGTTGGAGTTCCCAAAATGACTCGATGGGTTCATGGGGGCAGCTCCAGAGGGAATCTGAAGAATTTAGTCAGGGATCTCAGGATGATTCGAATAAACAATTTAGTCAAGTACAAAAATCACCAGAAGTTTCACATGGTTGGGGCTCTCATAAAGAGTCAAGCGAATTGACAACTTCACATGGTTGGGGCTCTCATAAAGAGTCAAGCGAATTGGCAACTTCACATGGTTGGGGCTCTCATAAAGAGTCGAGCGAATTGACAACTTCACATGCATGGGAGAAAAAAAATCAAGGGTCAAAAGGTTGGGGAGCAAATGTTGGGGAGTGGAAAAACAGGAAGAACCGCCCTCCAAAATCACCTGGAATTCTTAACGACGATGCTGGTTTACGTGCAATATATACTGCATCAGGACAACGGTTGGATATGTTTACAACCGAAGAACAAGATATTCTTGCCGATATTGAACCTATCATGCAATCCATCAGAAAAATTATGCATCAATCTGGGTATTTTTTCTCTCTGAATGCTTCCACTTAACATGGGGATTTGTGTTTACCTCTTTGCTTCCAAAAGAAGGAAATATTGGTTGCTTATAATAATTTTGTTAATTATAATTATTAGACGTGAAAAATGGATCTGCTTATGAAAACGTTTTTAGTTTGGTTGTGGTGGCCAGAAAATGATAGGGACCTAGGCGAATCCCATGCTTAGTATTTATTGGAAATAGCACTATAGCAGAGGGGTAAGGGTATTTCATAGTAAACTATTCTATTGGATGGTAGCTTGAGAATGGAATAAGAGAGTGACGAGTTACTCCTTGTTAAATATCGTTGCACGCATTACAATCATTTATTCCCCGTTACCTTCTGTTTAGAGGGAGGAAAGTGGAGATAATTGTTTGCTCTTGTTGAAGAAATATTAAGTCGATTAATTCTATTTATACCCCTTCTTGAACCAGAAAAAATCCTTGTGTTTGATATTTGTTTTCTCATCTAACCATGCAAAGAAAATGTCGTATCCCCAAACCTGAGAAAGGGAAAGAATTTTTTTCTAGTCATTCAACATCGCCTCTCTCATAGTTTTATCAAGGCTTCTTTCTTTCTTCTTTAAACTGCAACATCTGGGTTCTAGTTTCAAAATATATTGTTGTATAATTCTTCTTTTATTACATTAATACCTTAAATTCATAGAAATTTTTTATATTCTGCTGAATATTTTTCCATTTTTTACATCAGTTTCTTCATAAACTGTTATGCTGTTTCCTTTTTGTCTGTAGACTTGCTCAAATATTCTGGCTAGTGTATTAGTCATGTTCTCGATTTTTTTTCTTTTAATCTTTCTTATATAACAACTTTTGTTTTTGGAGCTACTGGTGATTTTAGTACCATTGAACAGTTGAATGGAGGACATTTAGAGAAATGCTGAGGCTCTCCCTTCTTCCCTTTTTTTTTTAAATTATTATTTTGTTTTACAACAAAACAGTGGTGCGCAGTTTATACCACCTCTATTTCTGCAACATTTTCATCCTATTTAAATTTTCAATTATGTATTTTCTTTGAGAAGGTACAACGATGGGGATCCTCTGTCTGCCGAAGATCAATCCTTTATACTTCAGAATGTATTTAACTTCCATCCTGACAAAGCTGTAAAAATGGGTGCTGGAATTGACCACTTCATGGTATGTTTCTCTTGCTGTTATTATTTTCTCCAAGTTTATTAGATATTTAATTTTTTTCCTTCACCTCTCTCTTCTTTGTTAGTTGTTTAAAGCTTTTTTAGTGCAATTAAAATAAGGTATTTTTCGTATATGGGACAAATATGGGAATTACTAGAACCCCTTCCCCCTGACTCTTCTGTTTCCTCCTGTCATCCATCACATCATCTATACTTTACAATCATTTCTCCTATTTTAGGCATTACAGGGTGAGCTTGTATGGTGAGATGGAGTCGTACTGTTCGTTATTGTGAGGTTGAGATAGATCCCAATAAAACGTAGAAGATCTAGAATCTTGGAAGTAGTTGTAGAAAATGATTGTTCTTAGAACGATTGACATTGAGTTTGAGGGTGTAGTAGCATCCACTGGAACCACAGGTTATTTAGAAAATATAGGGACTCCAGTTGTGATTTTGGGCTGAGAAAATTTGAAAAAGAAAAAAGAAAAACAAGGGTGACCTCTTAAAGATTATGAAATTGAACTCCTTTTGGGGAGAATTTTCAGTTCAGATTTCACCACCGTAGTCATTAGAGAAGGTACTTTTATTACGTTTGGTTAAAACTCTTGCTGTCATTTACGAAACTTTTCGATGTGTGCTAAATCCCTTTCAACCCTATTGAGCCATTCTTAGATGCGTTGACAAGGAGAACACCAAACGGCTAAGTAGTCATCAGGGTTAGGTGACGTTAAAAAGCTTGTTTCTTTATTTTGACAGATGGAATTTTGAAGTTCCTAGAAAAAATTCAGTTGTCTTTTCATATTTGGTTGGTTCAAAGTGAGGAACATTCCCAGCATCGATAGAATTCTAAAACATGAATTCATAGGAGATGCTTTACTGGTACAGTTTGCTGCTTGATTGTGAAGTTAATTACATATTACGGGTCCCGATATTGTTAGAAAAAACTTCGAAGACTAATATTAGTATCATATTTAACAATGCAAGGACATGTGGCAAACTTCTGTATGATGGATTTATTTTATTTATTGGGAAATTGGTTGCAGCGTAATCTTCATTTGCTTTGGAGCTCCCAACAATTTTTACATTTGCAGTGTAATGCTTGTACTTTGACAGGTTAGTCGGCACAGCAGCTTTCAGGAGAGCAGGTGCTTCTATGTTGTGTCAACCGACGGCCATAAAGAGGACTTCTCGTATCGTAAATGCCTTGATAACTTCGTCAAGGGCAAGTATCCTGACATCGCCGAACCATTTGTAGCCAAGTACTTCAGGAAACCTCGTTCAGGTAAACCCCGAGATCGAAACTCCGCATCTGAGGAAAATGAGAACAAAAACGTTGGCAAAGAGCTGACTCCAATTCCAGAAGAAACTGAAAATGGGAATCAACAATAGTGAGTAGCCATTTGAATAGAGCTCAGGAACCTCACTTCTCCCATAGTAGCAGAGGTAAAGTGATCCACATTGTCTGCTATTTTGACTTGTACATAGGAGGCAGATGATTTTGTATTTGTGGGGTCAATAAGAAGCTTCAGTTCTTCTTTCCCCATATATATAAAAAAGCAGTTCTCAGTTCTCAGGGTTCATTGGGTGGTTATAACTTGTTCTGTTGCATTGGTTGATTAGGCTGTATTTACTACAAATCTTGCCAATTCCAAATCAATTCTCTCTACTAATTCTCTTAGGCTTCCCCAATTCTCAACTTCCCCCTTGAGCCTTAAGAATTTGAATAGCTATTGAAGTGAGGAAAGTGCTTCCTATACAGTAGTGATGTCTTGATCCAACCCTTTGCCTTCTGAAAGACTTGCGTGTGTTGAACATTCAATGATTCTGACTATGCAAAACAGTTCACTATTATCAACCATGACATCTGTATTCCATAGAGTGGAAGTTCACAAGATTTGATGTACATAGCCTCAACAAATTTTCTGATCAATTGCAATAGTATGTCCTATATTTTTGTTTTGTTTTGTTTTGTTGGTTTTGGATTATTCTATAATCTTGATGATTGAAGGACAAAAAGAATGTTAAAACTAACATTTTAGTTTCTATAGTATGTGCTTAGGCCTTAGATTTGTAGTTTTAAAGGTTTTAATATGGTTGCATTCTTGTGATTACCAGATGTTAATCGTTTTTGTACGTGGCAGAAAAGAGACAATAAGTTGGAAAGCCATTTTGGTAAGAGATTTATCCAATCTGTGGGGACAAAGGTTTTAAATATCAATATCGATAGAAGTGTTTCAGTTTTATGGAAATGTCATAATGATACTTTTAGAAAAATTATAAAAGTAAAATATTCATAACATATATTTAAATGAGCTTATGAATGATATTATGGAAAAAAAAAGAATGATATTTTTTGGAATGTATATTAATTTTATCTCATTTAGATTTCTCATTTAATATTATGTTGACTAGTATGTCCAACTTAAATTGAAAATTTTAACATCACATGTCAAATCTGATTTGATTCGTATTATTAATAATATAAATGGTTAATAATTCTGCTTAGTGTTCCTTTCAAGTTACTTGCGTTTGGATTTTTTAAATTAATTTTATATTTTAACATAATTATCTCCGTGAGAATTAATTTAATTTGGTCTTTCGAGAAACATATAGAAGAATCAATTTTTAATTACTGAATTTTTATCATGGACCTAATAGTTATCCTTCACCATAAGCTTCTCGGAATAACAAGTATAGATTTCTAAATATATAATAGGGGCAGTTGTAAATATGGCAAAAATATTTAGTAAAATAAGTAAAATAGTAACCACATTTAATTTTTTCAAATGTAGCATTTTTTCCAACAAAAAATGGAGTTTTAATTTTAAAATTATAATTTTACCTTGCAATATATCTTATATACATTTGTAATATGTCTGCAATAACATATGCCTCTGATATGATATAACTATGATATCTATTGAACTTTTAACATGGCTTACTRCTTATATACGTATTATAACCATTGATTTACTATATCGATATGTCCATAATTTATCATTGATATACAAATGATATGCCACTGATATAACTTCTTATATATGATTATTACGACTGATATATATTTTGTATATATTTAATATGCTTCTAATTTATCATTGATATATGTCTGATATAATCATGATATTTACTAATATAACTATGATACATGTGTATTGATATAATACTATTATATCCACCATTTTTTCATACGAAAACAATGATGCAAAAAAAAAATTTGAAATATAAAATTATTGTATAAAAGGTTTATGTGGATCATGCACGTAAAAAAACAAGTTAAAAATCTGGTATACTTAATAAATTTAAATAGTTTGTATCCATTATTTCTAGTATCTTATTAATATGAATATAAAATAAATAGTAATTATATAGTAATCAACATTATTGATAATATTAGTATATCAACCAATAAATTACAATTATAAACTATAATTTAAACAACTGATATACCTTTAGGTATATCAGTTGCAAATATATTTAGTATATCATAAATTTGAGGTATATAAAAAAAAWATATATATATATATAATAAAAATTCAAATATTTTGCTATATTTAAAATTTTGAAAAACATGTGACATTTTTCAAAATACATAAATTACTTTTACTGCCCACTACAATTACTACAATTACCCAAAGAAATTTGAACAATATATATTCCAACATTATTAGTCCATATCCATCATTAGGGCTTGAAAATAAACTTCTTTGTTTCCTTAGATAAAAATTACAAGAATGACACATTTGTTGCTAAACCTCTAAGTTTCGGGTTCAAGATGAGAGGAAGACAAGGATTGATTCATGACCTAACTTGATACTCAGACCACCATCGCAGCAACCATAAAATTCGATTCCCCACATGTTGATGTAACTAAGGCTGATATTTTTTTCCCTGAAAAACAAGAACAACTATTGCTAATATATTTAATTTAAATATCACTTCAGTGAAGTATGGTAGTAATGGGATATTTTGTTCTTCTTTAGCAACTTTGATTCTCTCTCTTCTCTCTCTCTCTGGAGCTGGCAATGAACTCAATCACTGTTGCTTCTGCTTCCTTATGGAATCCGATACTGACAAATTCTTCCAAGTTTTCTAAATTCAATTCATCTCCTCCGTGTTTTCGAGTGGTTTGTTCTGGTGAATTTCAGCACCACTATGCTGCCAAGGATTTGCACTTCCATCTACACGATGCTATGGATTCTTCTGGAATTGACTCCACATATGCGAAGGTATTCTTCTGTTTTCCGTTCTGTTTTGTTATCTTTTTCTTACCTGGTGTTTTTGATGCAATCGTTCTGCTGATTTTGTTTTGGGCGAAATGGGGTATCTGGGCGTTCGTGGAAATTTTAATCTCCTCTGTATTTCCTTTATCTACGATGGGAATTTTTCCTCCTCAGACATTAGTTCGATTTTGATTGTTTACAGAGGATCGAATTCATCGGAGTAATCTTTCACCTCTGTTTTCAAACACCCAGATAAGATGTAATTCTGGTTTAGTTTTGGTCCTAAAGCTTGAAATGTTCTATTAGTTCTACATTCACTCCATTGAAACTTTTGACTAAGTGGGACGACCTTGTTTTCTACCTTTTCTTAATTTAGAACATATAATTTTTAACTTTCGGGACCGAATTAGAAGCCTGTCTTTAAGATCAAAACTATATTTAATGTTAAACTTTGATGTTTTTATCTGAAGTTATTTTGCTTGCACAGTTTGATATTTATGCTCTGAGTTCATGCTTTGACAGTGCCTGCTTAACATGGTTGTCAAATATCAAAGAAATGTTCTATTTCCTTCAAAAAAAATGGTCATCAAATAAATCTTGTTACGATTCTCGATGATTATGCAGGAGGCTAGGAAGGGTTTCTTGACTCAGATTCGATATTTTTCTAATATAGAGAAGGAAACAAGTATTAGCATTAATAGACGTGTTGATTTGGCGAAAGCTGCTCTTTATATTGCAGCAGAGGATGATTCCTTGGTATCTCATTCATCTGTTCCTCTTCCCATCGATGCATTTATTAATAGACTAAGTGACCTTTCCATGGGCTATTGTACTCACTACAAATCTTCATTCAATTTATCACCAGAAAGTTTTTTGGAGAGTATAGAGAGGTATATGTACGTCACGAAGGTATGATTCTTAAATTTCGACAAACGTGTACCTTCGTTGTATATAATTACGATAAGTTTATTTATTGTTGAATCCAGTATGCATCCCACTGCTTTCCCCTTTTTTGCCTATGACATATTTCACATTGTAGGGTTTCAGAAGAACCAGTTCTACAACTCAATCAGAATCACGAGCTCTATATCTTCACACAGTAAAACATTCTGCCCTCTATTTTATAATTTGAGTTTTCTGTTCTGATTTTTTTTTTTTTTTATGGAATTGAATTATTCTTTTGCAATATTTTGTTTCATGTTGACAGGTCTTGACCCATCGTACAGGCTCAGCTGCACTACTTTCACTCGTATACTCTGAGATCCTGAAAATGCTTCGTTTATGGAGCCTTCTGGATTTTGATGTAGAGATATATCATCCTCATGATGGTTATAGCCTTCCCACGGGCTATCATAAACAGAAAAGCAAGGAATCTGATCAACCACACATAATAACAACACAAAGTCTCTTGGTGGAGGTAGTTTTTACATTATAACTTTTGTTCAGTCTCCCATCAGTATATCTAATTTTATTGACCATGTTCCTTCAAAGATATTTCCTTCGTAGCTGCTGTTTATCCCTGATTCTGATTAGAATATATGTCCCCTTCTAAAGATTTTAGAATTATATTCAATTGCACCAGGGCCTGTCTCAGATTTTTGGCATCACTACCTCTATCATGCAATATGCTAACTTTTCACGCCTCTGTCATGCGTTATATGCTAAATTTTCATTTCTAAGGAGTATGCTGGTGCCAAAAAAAATGAGTAGTAGTTATTGTTAAATAATTTCTAATCCATTTGGTAAGATTAATTTAGTCATTTATATTAATTATTATTACCCTCTTTCACACATGGGCTTAGACTTTGTTTAATACCTAGAGTCCTAATTATGTGTGGTAATCTAGACGAGTTCTGATCTACTCTCTCTGTTTGGTGTGCACATGAATGCAGATTTTAAGCAATTTAAAGGAATCTTTTTGGCCATTTCAACAAAATAACTCCAGAAGTTTATTCTTAAGGGCCGCTGATGTTGCTAACTGTAGTGATAGATCGAATGCAATTGAAGAAAGGTATTTCAGCTATTTAAATTTGCAGCACAGGCTTACTGGGGGAGAGTTAATATTTGGTTCCATCTAATTCCCTTGCATCACCAGATTCAGCATCCAATTACTATATACATCCCTCTCTCCCCCACCCCCTCTTTCCAGTTAGTGCTTGTAGGTATGTGCGTAAATATCTCTGTTTTTTGCCTTTGCGTCTTCTCTAGTGGCTTTCAGCTTGCATCTGCAAAGGCTGCTCAACACAGGCTAGAACGTGGAGTTTGGACCAGTGTACGTTTTGGAGATATGAGGCGTGCACTATCAGGTATGGTGTTAGACTACAGTTCTAGAAATCCTTTTAACTTTTCTGTAAGATTGTCAAATTGGAACTACCATAGTTACTTGGTTACCCAGAGAACCTGAGTATGAAGGAGCAGGGTTTATATTGGTTTTCAGGTACTTCGCAAACTGATGTAGTATTTAAGCCTTGCTGGTGCAAACCTAATGAGGAAAGGCAGCCTGCTTCCTAGTATTTACGACTCGCTAGTCTCCCATTTGTTGTCCTGTTATGTAACTTCTAGCGTGTTTTAATGGGGACATGCAGGCTTATTGCAGTAATCCCAGCAGGCATTCCTCTTTTTTTCATTCTTCACTTGTATCTGGTTGCTAGACAAAGCATGGTGATTGTCTTTTGTAGCATCATATAAAATGTTTTTATGAAAAACTAAGCTTTCACTAAGAAGAAACATGAAAGAACAACCAAGACATACAAAAAAACCCGCTCCCACAAAAGGAGATCTTAAAACTAACTAAGCATAAAAGAGCTCCAATTTAGAAGAATAAAGTCTAACTGATAATTACGAAATGATTTAGAGACGGATGCCAAAGGGAAGAGTTGAATCTAACTGCATCTCAAACCTCTTTTCAAGACCTCTCCATCCGTCTAAAGATTCTACCATTCCTTTCAAGCCAAATACCCCAAACAATATCTGGGGAAAAAAAAAACATGCATGCCACAGAATAAGCCTTTTTTATCTCGAAAGGGAGGATTCATAAGAATCTCCTTCTTTTGTAGTAGAATATTGGGCATATCCTTTAATGTTAGTTGCTTCCCATCATAAGACTAAACCTACCACTCATGGCCTAAACATAGGTCTATTTTGTCGCAGTACAATTCAAGCCTTATTCTGAACCCCAACTAGATCTCAAAACTTGGCTCATGGGTTTCTACAAGTTTGAACAGTTCTTTCCCTTCTTAATTTTCTTTCATCCACATTATGCATTCCATATATAACACCAAAATATTCTCTCTCCTCGAGGAAAAATGTTTACCTCTTCTTCTCTTACTTGATCTGAAGCTGTAAGTTTGTTACTCTCTTGCAGCATGTGAACGGCTTATCCTCCTTGATGTTGATCCGAAGGAATTGAGAGATTATAGCATCCTTCTATACCATTGTGGCTTTTATGAGCAATCTCTGGAGTATTTGAAGTTGTATCAAGAAACAAAGGTACGCGGGTCTACGTTTTCAAACACAAAACTTAAAGAACAGGAAAGAAATTGGCCAACCCTCAATGAACTGATCGCATTAGCCAACCACTGCAGAGTTGCTTAAGTCCATCCGATACAATAAGTTGCCAGGAGGAGGAAGCTGTGAATAACTTGATGAAACGCCTTGCCCTTATTATGATGGAAGATGGTTGGAGCAGTCCCTCTTACACTCGAAACTTCATCGGTAAGAACTCAGAACCATGGTAATCAACTCATATTGTAACTATATTACGTCTGCTCGACTAAACCTCGGTAATCAGATGGGTGACCCCTGTATATAGAATAGGTAACTCAATATAGCCTGGATGCTTTATAATGACTATGGAGTCATAGCCTCAGATGTTGAAACCTTTAATTTGGCATTTTTGAGAGAATTTGGTCCATACTATACCACTAAATATTCATGTATAAACTTCTACTCCTGTAAATTCATGTAATTTAGTAAATTTTGTTTCCTTCTCTTTCATTGTTTTTTTTTCCCTATTTATATTTTTTTTTACTTTTTTTTTTCTGGAGAGTCAAGGGTACAATTGATAGTATATCAGCATAATATTTAGGATTTAATACCATATGTGGTTTTTATTGAAGTGGAGCAGCAAGATAGTAACATCCTTCTTGCCCTGTTTTGATTCTAACTGATAAATATAAATAATCATATCGTTTTGTTTTTGGTTTTATACCAATCTCAAGAACATGGATACAACATTAAAATATATTAAAATATATGTTTATGTTTTTGGGTCTAGTGGTGATTTAACATATTGTAAAAGCAAGAGGTTTCAAATTCGAACTACTCCCATCGGGACACATCTGATCCCTTCCCATATTCTCGCCTACATATTCCCTTGTTCCATACTTCTGGAAGCGAAGGTTGATTTAGGATTGTTCTCACATCGCTTGTGCTTTTTCATATCTTCCATAAGCTATTCTTCAACACTTAAAAGACTCTCTGGACTATTTTAAAAAAATAAATTCTATGGACTAATTAAATCTCAAAATGAGAAAATTTCTGGTACTACAGGAGTATGGATACTCTTTTCATTCACTGTTTACTATGTCAATATCGTTCTAAAAATGATGTGGGGTCATCAACATTAAAAAATTACTTACAAAGACAAATTAATAGTGTGAACAAATAGAGTAAGGTTTTCATACTACAAAAATTTTTCTCAAAATAAAGCATCAATATTGTATGATCAAAGGGGTTTGCTATTTTTGGACGAGCAAAAAGTTTGCAAGTTGTATCCAAATTATAAAACATCATGGTTTGATACTACAATAAAGACGAGAATAGAATGCGACCCACCCGCACCCAAAGTTTTAAATGTCTATGTCGACCGGTATAGATAAATGTTGATATTGGTGAATATTTTTAAAAAATTCATAAAAATAAAAAGTGCATAATAAATTTTTAAATTAAAAAATAAACATTTCACTCTTTTAAAATAAGTAAAAAAAAATATTACTATTAATATCATGTTCATATTAGTGATATTTTGTTGATATTTTTATATTTTGACATTTTTTTTGCAATGCTAAAAAATGGTCGATTCATCTCTCATGTCGATGTCGAACTCTTTGACACAATGAAAATGTTGACGACAATTTAGTCCTTCGCTTTCACCGTGTTCGCACCTATATATGCATTATTGCTCCCTTCATGTTCAACATATGGATAGTTATCGTCACAATTCCTAAATGAAATTACCAAATCTACTCCAATCCAAATTTCCCTGATCCTTCTCCTCAATCCAAATTTGTTCTTCATTCCTTCTCTTTTGTCCCTTCATCTTCTATCTCTCCCTCTCATTCTTCAACCTTCTGCCTATTTGAGTTCCTTCAAAAGCTTCTCCCAAATGAAAATATTAGTTAGACGCGTGCAAAAAATAGCCTTTAATAGAAGTTTAATATAAGGTAAAAATTGGAACATTTATCCAAGTTTATAGTCCAATTCGATGAAATTAAACTTTCAGAATACGAGTATTTCCCATTTCTCATATACTTTTAGGTTGTTATATATGCAATATTTTGTTTCTTTTTTTATTAGGTATGCAACTAGTTTTTTTCTTTTTCCCTTTTCTTTTTCATTGTTGTTAATGTTCTCAAACATTTAGTTACCTTTTCACCCTTCTCACATTGATTCTTTGTTTGTGAAAGTATTTTATTAGTTTGAGGAATAATTTGATAAGAAAAATGGATCCAAAAAAATGGTTTGATCATAATATATATTGATTCTTATCCTTCGTATACAAATTTACAAATTGGTAAGTAGGAAATTTCTCTGCGTAACTTTAATCTATAACTTAAACTAGAACAATGGATACTTATGACTATAGTTTAAAATAAAAAATGTACCTCAAACTTGGTTTTTTAAAAACAGTCTAATTGGCCAAACATGAATCTGGCAGTGTACAGCCAAAGATAATCCTCAGCTGGACAAGCAATCCCATTGCCATAAGACTGAGAGAACATCGACCCGGCTGTCGTCTGCTGGAAACCGAAGAATATGGTCAATCAATACGCTTTGCTCTCAAGTGTCTTCTAAGAAAACTCTGAAGACAAAATCACGAAACCGTCTCGAGTACTGCTTTGGATCCACAGCGGAGATTGATGTTGGGTCATATTGCATTGATTTGTATGCATGCTCAAGTTTCTTGCTAATGTCATAGTCTTGTAGAATGTCAATTATGCCAAAGAAAATTATAACATCATATAGCTCTCCTGTGGGTTCCCCAATTAGTTGGCCTTCCAAATCACTTTTTCTTATGGTCTTTTCAGCCTTTGCTTCCATGTTTATTCCCAAACTAGTAGAAGCCCACCTGTAAAATCATTCAATACGAATAAAAATCTCGAAAACTAACGACATACAATTCGATACTTTTCGAGTGTTATGTTTGGGAACAACTATTGAAGTACAGAATAAACAGACTGTTTCTAAGAGTTGAGTTATACCTTGAAGAGGCCATTCTAGTTAAGCATGAATGTGCTTCACCATCATGGTTACTATTTCCTGCAAAAATGAGTCCAAAGCAGAGAGATATTTGCATAACCCATTAGGTGCTAATGAATGGCTTGAGCTATGGAAGGACAAATATCTGTAAGACAAGAACTAACCATTGGGAGTAAAATTTACAGAATGATGGCCATTCGGCATGTTCTGTTCCTTCTGCGAAGCTTCTCGAAAGTGAAGACCAACCAACATACTATAATCCATAATTCTCTCCTGTTCAAGAAAGTCGCAATCCTTGTCGACTTGCCTGCATAAATGTAAATTTCCAACTTGTAATGGGGGAGAAAAGCAAGAAAATTTATCATTCATGCCTCATCTGAGCACCTAACTCACAAGGACATGTGAAACAAGAACCAAAAAGAGTTTAAGGGAATGAAACATAAGCCTTTAACCCATTGAGACATGACATTATGATCTATAACCAAAACCAGGGTCTAAGAGTCAAATTGTATGAACTAATGACATCCCATTCAATAATAACTTTAGTGATTTCCAAACAAAGTAGATACTAAAGCACATCCTGATTGCCAACAGAGTTTCAATACAGCTGATAGGATCTCCAGCCAGTTTCAGAAGATGGGGTTGTGATGCATTATCGATCGAATAGCCCCTAGTACAAGATGATTCTGCATATAACAGGGGCAATCACATTTCGAGGGGACTCTCTTTCTCCCTCCTACAATTCCTTAAACAACAATATGTATCTTCCTAAGATCCCTACTTCCAACGTGTGTATTACTCTCTCCTGTAACTAATTGGACTCCTAACAACTGAAACTGCAAGTAAAGTTTAGATAATCCCTTGCTAACCGATTATTTTTCATGCATAGTAGTGCAACAAACAATATAAATGAAATTAGTTTCACTAGAATAGCACGTCTCCTACAACAGTTAAGGGTTTCAGTAAGTGAAGAAATGTTAATAGGAACTTGCAATCATACCATTCTATGCAGCCAACAATAATAGGTACTACTGAATAAAAGATGGATATAAGGAAAATATGATGAGGGAAGAGATTGGACAAAGGTGGTTTTACCTGCAAAATTCGTCAAACCAAATCTTTTGCAACCGAAATATATAATTTAGATCGAGATCTTTAAGGGTTGTGGTTGCATCAATTTCTGACTCTGGCTTATCGGTTGTACGACCAAGGGAGGAACCTTTCAAGTCAAATCGCCTGTGAATTGAATGCTCCGAACAAAACAGGTTCCCCATGATGACAAATCGCACCTGTAATTGCAGGAATGTGAATCCAAAGAAAGTTAAGCTTCAAATTAATGTTATAATATGTCCCTCATTACCTTTTTCTGAGTACTGCTTAACTTCACACAATGAAGACCATAGAATTTGGTAACCAGAGTGTTTTTGAAGTCTTCAACGTGCTTATAGTATGCTGGCAGCATCCGTATGAGAACCTGGAATTTACGGTGAGTGTTATTGGCATTTATAATGGTACAACTTTCAATTAAAGTGACATGTAATGTTCATATAAAACTTGTACATTCACATTTTTCAGCCTCAGACACAAAATTTGGAAAGAAAGTATGACAAGGGAAAGAAAAAGAACTCAGAGGAAACAAGATGAGGAATGGACAAGAGAAACCATACTCTGATCTTCTTACAGGATTCTAGTTTAAATTTGTGTACCATAAGAAGCAAGGAATTTGAACCAACAAGGGCAAAGAAAACTCACTTTTACTTCAGCCTTTCTCATGGTTTTTATCATGTAGCGGTCATCGTGGGTTAAGTAAAAGAAGCTTCCACTTTTTCCGGGGGAGGAAAGCTCCCGTAAGGCATCGTTCCCACATATTGATAGCATGTAATCCGCTGGATCCACGTTGAACAACTTCCTAAGAGTCCTAAATATGGATAGAATGATCCGTGAGGCTCTGCACTATTTCATTCCATTTGTAATAGTGAAGTGGAACATGTATGTATGTTTTCTACAAAGAAAAGTTATTTGATCAATATAGGAGTTTTAAGCATTGTTCTTCAGTTATGCTACCAATGATGGCAACCTCAAACATCTTCGGTCATCAAAAAATCGTGTCGGTATATAGATATAGGTGAACAAAAGATAATAGCCTTCTGTTTTCAATAATATAGTTATACAAGTTACATAAAACCATTTACTAGATAACTTGCCCTCAATACAAAAGATCATTGGAAAGAAATACAGCAGTGATGTTTAGCAGGAAGATTCATGTTAGTATTTAATGGCTGACCTGAATACTACAGGACAGTAATCCTTCCATCTGAAGTCACAGGATTGATGAGGTGGAGTGCACTTAGATCCTTCTGGTGGAAATTTTGTCCAAAATTTCTCCTTTGGATCAAATGCTGAAGGTTTCAATTCAAATGAAGAGGAAGGAGCAGGCCTTCCAGCAGAATGTCTGTCCAGATAAAAATGAAAAATGTGGGAGCGGGGACATGAATAAAATCTCATAAATGTGCAACCTGTTCTGAAACTTCTCAGCAAATTTTATCAACTCTTTCATTGCTTCACTTTGGAGGAAAACAAAGCGTTCCCAGGTTTTCAGTTAGGAAGTTGAAAAGTTTCAATAGAAGCTTGGCAAGATTAGAAAATTTTACAAACTTCAAAACTTCGAAACCACTAGGAATGAATTTACTTTTCCTGAAATCCATGTTTCAGACTGATTGGCTGGAGAGAACCAGTAGAGCAGTTTAAAAGATCACCAGTTTGAAATTTAAGCGCTAAGATGTATACAATACATGTCATGAGAGATGATATTTCTCAAGGTTGCAAAAGCTGCTCCTACGAGCAAACCACACTTGGAGGACATTGTTGCAATCCAAAACAAGGATCAAAATGGGAGTGAAAACTAGAAACCAAAAGATAAAGAAAATAGGAAATAAAATAAGAACCAAAATAAAGTTGATCCCCTTTGATACCTGATCCCCAACTGAAGATTTAGCATAAGTTCATAGTTCTTATGGCCTTTAGATATTGTCACACCCTGTCCCTTCAATTGTACTCTCAACTGCTGCTGTCCATTTCCTTTGGCATCTGAATCTTGAGTAGGAACATCCATGGATCCTTCCACTCCATTTCTGACACTCCCATCCTTAGAACCAACATCAGATTCAAAACTATGGCTGTCCACTGAATTTCTCTGCAACAACTCCCCTTCAGATCCACCCTTGTTTACCAGCTTCTCAGAAGGAAATATTGAAACCTTTTCACATGGGTATATCAGGCAGTCAACCAAGTCTACATCAAACACCTCCTGAGGATCCCAATCCAAATTGTTATCTGTAGACCCAGATGGATAATATGTTCCAGAGTGCTCTTTTGGATTCTTACTCCAAATCCCAACATAAAAACTCCCATCTGACCATCTGAATGTCCCATTTCCTTTTGGAAACCCATCCTCCCAATACCCATCATAACGCTTCCCATTCCTCCAAATCATCGTCCCATTGCCATTGATCTTCCCATTCCTCCATTTCCCAATGTAATGATTCCCATTCCGCCATTGATACCGGCCATGCCCGTTCTGCGAACCGCGGCGCCATTCTCCCTCGTAGTAATCGCCATTGGCAAAGCTCTTAATCCCTTGGCCATGCTTCAAATTCATAACCCAATTGCCTCTATACGTATCGCCCGAACTACCCGTAAACGTTCCCTTCCCATCCATGAAGCCGCTCTTGAAATCGCCTTCGTAGGTTGCTCCGGACGGCCAGCTGAACTTTCCAGTGCCCATCGGCTTCCCATCACTCCATTCGCCGACGTACATACACCCATCTGTCCACAAGTACTTTCCATGGCCGTCGGGGAGGTCCCGGACCCACCGGCCGGCGTAGAAGTCACCGTTGGGCAGGATCATCTCGACGTGGGACATTTGGGCGGGTTCAGGTTCATCGTCCGTTGGCGCCACAGACATTGTTGTGAAAATGCTTTTTGTTTTCTTCTTTACGCGGGTGTGTGATTTTCGAAAGGTAAATTCCCAGGCCCTTACAATGCAACCCAGTTCTTTGCTCATTCTTCTCGCTCTTCCTCTATTTCATTCCCTCCCCCACATTCTTCCTGCATATTCACTCACAGATGATATTTAAACAAGAAGAAATAAAAACACCCAAAAATCGAACACAATCTCAGAGGCCTCCCCTGTTTTTTCCCTCTCTCTGTTTCTTCTTCAATGTCCCCAAAAGTAGATATTCTGAAACCGACCCAGAAAGTGAAGAAACGAAAAGACACTCACAGAAGAAGCTTCAACAAGAACCATATGGATTTTCATTCCTTTGTTTTGGATACCTCAGATTTTGAAAATGGAAGGATTGGCATGGAAATGCAAAGTTGCAGTTGCTTCCAATTCTTTTTTTCCCCCTCTCTCTTTCTTTCTCTCTCTATTGGTTGGGTTTGAACGTAGAGGTTCCACACTTTTTACTCTGTTTCCGTACTTTGCTCCTAAAACTGCTAACAGACCAGAAGATTAGGGGGAGAAAGAAGAAGAATGTTGATGATGCCATTGTTTGCCATTTTTAGTCCTTTTTTTTTCTTCTTTCAAAATGATGTTAACTATTGTATTGTATTTTTTTTTTCCTTTCCTCAAACAGCACGTGGATTGGAGATTCTGGAACCGATCAAAAACCTATCTCGACTCGTTGAACTGTGTTTTCAAACTATTGTAGCATCTTTTTTAAAAGTTACAATAAATTCCAAACCTTCCGTTTTATTTATAGTTAATAGATCCATAGATTAATAAGACTTTTGATTCGTGTACTTTAATTGAAGTAACGATTTAGTCCCTGAATTTTCAAAGTAACGATTTCAAATTGGTAATAATTTAATCCTAGAAAGTTTAAAGTTTGTAATGATTTAGTCTCCATTGTTAATTTTTCTGGTTAAATTTTTTATATATGTAAATCGATAAACCGACGAAGGATCGAATTAGTTTATAAATTACAAAAATTAAATCGTTATATGATAAAAATTGACGCTTAATTTTGATGATGATTTTCGTGGTAAGGACTAAATTGTTACAAACTTTAAACTATAGGGACTAAATTGTTACATACTAAAATTCAATGACTAAATTATTAGCAATATGAAAGTACAGGGACTAAATCGTTACAATTAAAAGTTCAGAGACTAAATCGTTACTCTAATAAAACTACGAGACCAAATGAGTTTTTTAACCTAAATCCATATTATTAAGTTTGTCAATTTATGGTATAGGTAATCAAATACTTATATCTCTAAAGATTAAATAAAAAATAAATCACCGGACATTCTTATATAATGTAATAAGTATGTGGTATAAATTAATCTTAATTAAGGAAGGTTAAAAGGACAATGACCTATCAATCATTGCAAAAACTAGTTAGTTTCAAGACTTTCCCTCTCTTACCATTTTTTTTTTTAGTATAACCGATTAATTTAGAGTATAAAGATTTGAATCTCCGACCTTAAAGAAATGAATAGATATCATTTACCGTCGAATGATGCCCATGTCGACAATGAGTTATATTTGATTTTATAAGTTGTTGTTTATTATAAATAAATGTGTTGGTATTAATTAGTTTTGGTATATTGTTATAAGAATATGATGAAGGTGTGTTAGTGTAGTGAGTTGTCGAACAAGAGATGGTGGTTATGGAGCTGGACAATTTCTGCGTKCCTCTCACATGGGATATGGGGACTTTCTTTTCTTGCATTTAAGGATACAAAATTTATTTTTCCAAAATTGATTTTTTTTAAGTATAATATCCGGGGTAGGTGATCGAACTTACAACCTTTTAGTTTGAGATATATGTCAATTATCGGTGAACGCTATGCTCGTTTTGGCGAAAATCGTCTATTTTCATAATTTTCTCCATGTCATCTTCATATACAAGATTGAATTTTGTCATTAGAATATTGAAAATTAAAAATGTGTGAGGAGGAATCAAACCCACCCGAGTTAGATTGAGACTTTGATGCATAGCGATTTGGATTATGTTCAAATTGACATTTTGAGATCGATGGCTTCTAAAAATAGTCTATAATTTTAGTGGACTCGTAGATCTTTGTTAAATATAGACTATTGGATGATACCCATTATTAAACTTTAGTTAAATGGGGTCAAAAGCGACGGACCGTAGATCTATTGTAGTTCTAATACACTAAAGATAAATAAATTTCCCAAGTTTCCTAAGTTTCCATCAAGATATATAACTTTCCTGAGTTTTAGTTTTTTCCAAGCTTACAAAATTTTTTATTTTTATTTTTTATTGTCCTTTTCCATGAGAGATTTGGCATTACGTGGATGGCTTATATGTGGCATTTATTAAATACTATGATGGGAAATTTTCCATAATAGCTAGGAGTAGCCTTACACGACATTTTCAACTCACATGCCACACCCAAAAACAAAACTTCCTCCAACTCTCACTTTTWACGGGAAAAATTTCTGGTACCACGAGAATATCACTCTCATTCATTTATTATTTGTCACATCAACAGTTTATTAAAAATGAAGGGGAGTCGATTTTTTCTATTTATTGTGTAAGTGAGAGAGAGTATAATACTCTCGTAGTACTATAAAATTTCTCCTTTTAATGTGGCGACTTTAATTTAAGGGTAATTAATATATATAAGTATAAATTGATTTGTATATTACATAAAATAGGTTCATATTTGTCAAACTGGGTATAACTTAACTAGTTAAGATATCTATTTTTGATAAAAAAAAAATGGTGAATTTGAATCTCTATCCTTACAAGTTGTACTAAAAGAAGGTTGATTTTTTGAGTCACTATTAACTAAACTTATATCACATAATATTTAGTGATGGACAAGAGATCTTTTACATTTCTATTATTGTCCACTTTACGTAGTCTGTGTAGTTTTACTTTTAATTTTACCCAAAAGGCTTCATACGATGAGATGTTGTCCCCTCACTCATATATCCCAGGATCTCTTCTTATCTAATCAATATGTGGGAATTTAATTGTATTCCTCATATCAGAAAATGGTCGGGGAAGGGACTTGGGAACTTTGGTGGTTGAAATTCAATCACCTACCCTACAAGTCAATAAATTAAAACTAAAACATTTGATAGTTTAAAGTCCAAAATAAAATAAGTATGAAGCAAGTGTTTTTTTTTTAAACTAAGGTTTTAGGTATTGATATTGTTGATGTCTTAATTTTATGAAAGTGTCCATAGAAAACGTTGAAGAATATTTTCACGAAAATTATTAAAAAAGTATAATTAATAAATAAAAACACCACCACACACCTTAAAAATAAGTTTAAAATATTTATTATTAACATCATATTCTTATGTGTTATATATATATATTTCATGACACTCCTGTAATAAAATGAAAATTCAAATTATCCCTTGTGTCAAATGTGTCTCTTTTTTTTTCTTTTTTCTCCCGACTAGGCCGATTCTTATAGTTGAAGATAGATAATTGATACCTCGTCTACTCGTTAATATTCATAAAATTCCATCTCAAAATTGATTGGTAATGTGAGGATTAGCTCACTTATATTATCAATCTTTGTTAGATCTCTTATCAACGTGAGATCCTTAAAATACCTTCTCAAGATCGTTGCTTTTTTGGCTTATTGATCTTGGTCGGATCTCATTTTTTGATTGAATGTTCAGAACTTTTTGGACTCTAATAACATATCAATATTTATGGAATTCCATCCTTAACACCACCCAACTATCAATAGCTCAAACTTATAGACATATAAAAATGTCAATGAAAACATCGACACATGTCAACAGAAATTTAATATCGCGGCGGAGACTATCTTTTTGTGTGCCTCTTATCAACAAACACTTGGGGCTTTGCTGGGACCTTATTTCACGTTTTGGGGTTTTGGAAGCCAACTTTATGGATGGCAATGGCAGGTGTGTTGTGTTCCAATATAAATGGCCTTAGAGGGGACAAATTAAAACCGACTATTTTGAACTCATTATCTTCTCTTTTGTGATGTGTTTGTCTCCTCTTTGGGTGTCTGTTCCCACCCCCTTCTGTCTCTAATTTGGTAGCCAAACTCAAAAGAATTTGTAACATATATTGTTCAATCTAGCTAGGGTTTAATTTTCACAACCAATGTATGAGTTTTGGATTGGGTGAGGAACACAAGTACAAGTGTTTTTGGAGACGTTTAACTACGATGACATCGATTGATGGTGACAAATTGTAATTGCATGCTCAAAAACGATAGAATTGTATTTGAAATATTATTCTAGTTGTCCAAGTGGGTGAGTTTGAAATGACATTTGAAAGATCCGTACGTGCATCGTGAAAAAAGATAGAATTATTGTTGTAGTATTATTGGAATTGCTCAGATATATGGGGGAGTTTGAAATGATATTTGAAAGTGTGTGGAAAAATATATTGTAGTTTTTGTTATATACCAACTATATTGGAGTTAATACATTTTCAATATTTTCAATCTGTCACCATCAATCGACGATCATTTGGAGTTAATACATTTGAAATCATACATTATTGAATTCATATGAATGTATTAACTAATTAAATTTATATCTTAAACCGAACCCTTAAAAACTTTAGCCAAGAGACGAATTAAATTCATGCATAAACCCTCCAAGCACATGGTTTTGCATGCACTTTCCCATGGTTTATGCTTAACGTCAAGAGGAAACAAACAAAGAGTTAAGAGTCAAATATCTATCAACATTTCCATTGATATTTTATAAATACAAGAATTCGATATTAATTTAATATGTCACAAAAATACCACTAATATGAACATAAATATTACGTTATAATTATAAATTAAGTACCTAAACTTTGATAGGTTGAACCTCTAATTAGTTACTAAACTTTGAAAAGTTCTTATTACGTTTTTAAACGTTTGATTTTAATTTTGATAAGTCTCTATCATTAATGTGGTTATTTAAGTGTTAAGACGTAAATTGTACAATATAATTGAACTAAATGAGCGATGATTTAGCATGATGTGATATAAGAAGGAGTGACCAATAAGGTAGGACCAAAAAAGTTCAATTGACCGACGAATCAAAATATCATTTATTTGACCATGTTATTTTATCCAGTTAACCTACTTTATTATGACACATCATGTCAAATCAACTCGAATCATTGGATCAATCTGCCTACTATAATCAACATTTAAATAACAATGTCGAAGATATTAACTCGTTAAAAACTAAAATTGGAAGTTTTAAGAACAATAAACTAAATTCACAAACCATCAAATTTAAGGAGTACATCTTATATTTAGATAATAATGATTTAATTAGACTTATTTAAAATACTTATTTATTTATCCAATATATTTTAGAATTTTTATGAATCTTTTAAAGGATACCAATTATCATTTCTATAAAATTAAAACTTGGAGGTTTTGTTGATGTTAAGATCTTTTGATTAAAAAGTTAAAACTAATGAGTCATTACTAGCTGTGTTCAAAATCAGATTTGGGCAAGTGGAAGTTTTTATGTATCACAAGCTTAGCTAAATCCACAATGAAGACAAAAAGAAAATATGAATTTTTTTTTTAATTTTTAACTTTTTTTAAACAAAATTTTTAACTTTTTTCAAACACACAATTAATAAAATATACCAACAAGCCATGACCTCATTGCATTTTGATGGATTTGGTAAACCTTTTTTAATCTTTATTTTCTTCTTTTGGTAATATCTTTATGTCATGTGATTGGATTTTGTTAAGTGCATATAAGGATTCCATTCTTTTGCCAATTAAAAAAAATTAATAAAATAAATCAAATTAAAATCTAATTCATATAATTAAGATTAGTAAATATGGATGACGTGTATTATTAGGACCTTTTTCTTAATATCCAACTAATTTATACATATTAATAAAATTTCACTTTGGTTCGGTGGAGCACACACCAAAGCNTTGGTTAAAATTTACTACATACAATTATAAAAATTTATAAAAATAAAAATATATAGCAGCCGCTGACTACTCAGCTTTTGCGCTGCTGTTTATCGTTGGATCTTGCCAATATAGTCCAAACTTACTAAAAATAAATAAATAATACATATATAAACTTTTTATGTAAGTAAATAATTTAATCTTTTATATTTTATAATTTCAGATTGTCAATCATATTTTCTTTAAAATATTGTATAAATAAAGTATCCATAAATAAGAAGTTATTTATTTTTTATCTTTTAAAAATATTGTTTTTGTTTTAACTTCTTCAATTTTTTTTTATCTTGATATCAAATATAACTAAAAAGGAAGAAAAACATTTTTAAAATTTTAATAAACTATTCTCTGAAAAATTGATCCCATAAAAATGAACTATGATTATTATAAAAAGATATATACTTAGTATTTCAATTTTCAATTTCTTTCTTCTATATTTATATAGAAAAATTAGACTAATATTAAAAAATATATCAATGTATTTAAATTTATTTTTATACGAATTTGTATTTTAGATCCGCCACTAAATGAAGCTATGTAGTAATTTTATTACATTGAAATTCGTAGAGGAGAAATTATGATGTATTAAAATAATAATTTAATTGATTTACAAATTTTTGAAATTACTTAGTAAATTTTTTCAACTCAATTTAAATGAAAGTCTCCTATAAATTATAGATATGGTGAGGAGGTGTGAAAATATAGATCCACTCAATTAAGTCTCTTTTTTTCAATAGTTGTTTTGAGAAAATTACAAAAATATTATAACAAAAATGGTAAAAATTACATATATAGAAAAGCCAATATAAAAAGTTAAAAAACATACACAAACATTGCACATTCTATGTTTAATATTTTCAGAGTACAGCTTGCTCTCTATCAGATTGTTTATATATTATATGTAATAAAAGCTAAATATATGCTTTGGTCATTAGGTATTTTTAGGTGTTTAAAGGTTTCAAATCGTCCTTTTATGTATTGAATTTTTTTCAAGTAAGTCGTTGCGATAACATAATGTTAAAAATGACGATACATGAATTTTGAGATATTAATTTTTATGTTTTCGTCAATCACGTAGGGTGAAAGCAAGAACTTGAGGACTAAAATATATAATTAAGTCGCATTTGATAACATTTTCGCTTTTTGTTTCTCGTTTTCAGTTTTATTAAGTAACTTAAAGCATTTGACAACTATTTGTGTTTTTTGTTTCTCTTTTTTTTAGAAACATTCTCAAAATTTTATAAAAATTTTGAAAACAACTCAATCAAATCAAGTTTCATGTTTCCATTTATTGGAATCTTATAATTATATTTTTCTTTATTAAAAAAGAGGAAATAGAAACAAAGCGCAAGTAGGAGCTTTGGTTCTTATTAATATTTTTTTCCTAAAAAATAATCACTATTAAAAGAGCAAGTAGGAGCTCCTCCCATCCTTACTGTTATAGAGAGTAAAAACGAYCCAAAACGAGACAAGAGAGAATAAGTCCGAGGTCATCGACTGAGGGGGAATCGGCCCATAACGTAAAGGACCGACCCACGCCAAGCGACAACCCGACGTCGAGACCATCACGGCGCCAGCCTCTCGCCTTGGCCTTTGGGCCAAGGTATGATGCGGTTTCCTTCGCTCAGATCTAATTGCTAGAGGTTAAACACCCCTTGTTCGGGGCTGAGCCCAATATCGACCCTTTCCTATCGATTAACAATCGTTGGGCCTCGACAATATAAAATTAGGACTCGATCAGAAGGTACTGATGGGATCCTTCCAACAATTATAAATAGTTGTGTTGCCTAACCATAAGGTAAGGCAGTCTCCATACTAGAAAATAACTATTTCTCTACTCTCCTTAYTGACTTAAGCATCGGAGCTCGTGTGACAAATGTCGCACTAGTTTGGATTGGGTTTGTTTTGCAGGTGTCCGCTCCCTTCACCATCGAATTGGTGTGTGACGAAAGGAGAACCGGAAGATTGCAATCCACGCATCAACACTTACCATTTTTTTTTTTAACTATGTATTATTTGGTATAAGAATTCAAAAGTATATTAAGTTATTTCAATTAGGTAGACACAATTTGACATTGTTATTATTATCAAGTTTTATATATGTAAGCATGTGAATTAGCATCTATATCTCTTTTGATTAATGGAAAGAATTAGTATTAAAAGACAAGTGTGTAAGACCACACTTAGAAGCTAATGACAGAAGACAATTGATTTGATGGATTAAAGTGGCAATTAGAAAAAATTTTCTTCCCAACATCATAATACGCAACAAGTATGTTGATATTCTCACAAAATAGTTTACAGATATGAACAAGAATGTCAAGTTAAAAGCTACAAATTTAAAGACSTAGATTTGCAAATTAATTATAAACATGCTTTAAGATATTAGAGTAGCAAAGAATAKGGTAAAATAATATACTTTCATTTCATGTATATCACTGATATATGTATATCACYGATATACCTAATCTGAAGTATATCACTGAYATGATATACTTAACGCGAGAATTTTTCTCATTCTTTAGAAAAACTATCCATTTTAAAAGTATAACTTACTTTCAAATATTTTCGTTTGGGCTAAACCTTCGTTTTCTACTATATTTACAATTAACTATAAACATTTTGCTATATTTGTAAGCATGCTTAAATATGACTATTAACGTCAAAACCTCATTCTAATAATAATTGTAATAACAAAAATAAAATCATTTCTCATAAGAAAATGTATATCAATCCCAAACACTTTAAAGTTATTGTAATTATATATATATTTTTTAATTTGACCGTTGCAGAGTAAGAGATTAAACTATTGATCTTTAAAATGGTAATAGGTGTATCTTATCTATTAGGTTCGAGTTGACTAATAATAAAATCTATTGTTATAGTGATGTAGGCTATATTAATTACCATCATATTAAAGCATACAAATAGTAATCAATTTTCCTAGAGGAATACAATTCAAATAATAGGTGAAATTTGAACCCAACACCAATAACAAATATTGTTTAGTGTGTTTTTTTTTTAATTTTATAGTGAGCACTGATTAAGGCTATATTGTTTACTTGATAGTGGTGAATTATGTTGATAAAAAGATCTCTGGTATTAAATTAAAACATGTTTAAATTACAAATAACAACATATTAACCAATTTAATTAAGGTACGATTAAAATTTCGTGAATTCGAAAATCATCATCCCTAAATATTGTATTCAAGAAAAAAGAAAAAAACACTCAATCGTTTGACGAATGATATATGTCTTAACTGGTAAAATTATGCTTATGCTCAAGTTAATAGTAGTATTAAAACATATATAAAACAAATGTATTCTTTTTGACATGGTTGTTCATTCAACCTTCTATATCTAATCAAAGAAAAATCCAGAAAAGTTTCAAGAATAATCTAAAAGTACAAGTTCAAAGTGGAAATGAAAGAGATTGAGAGCTTAATGTCACAACATCATGGAGAATCTATTGCCCTTCTGGGCCAAACTTGGGCTTTAGTATTCTCTGAATTCTTTTAGTCCAATTGTAGAGCTTATGGAGTTTCATATCCCTCCAAGATTTCCTTCTTGAGGATCTAGAAGAGCAAAAGAAACTTAGCTAAAAAGTCATATATCCCCATATGCAAGAATGCTCTATATTACACACACATGACACAATAACATATATACTTATTGAGGCATATGGTTCAATTTATACGGGTTGGTCGGAGTCTCGAGGCAAATGCTTGCAAGGACAAGAGAAGAGCCTTCAACTTGTCCCTGATCTGGGCATCGATCAAGTCGCCGTTGGCGTCAAACTTGGGCGGGGGCTGGAATGCATTCAAGAAAAACTCGGGCTTGTTTATGAAATGAAGGTCGAGAAAAACTCCGATTTGGCGAAGATGGTACTGTGATCGTACTCCACTGGAGCCACCACTTGCACTCACCACTGCTGCTGCTTTGTCGCCCCACACGTTTGGTGGCCTTGATCCCCAGTCGAGAGCATTCTTTAATGGCGCTGATAAAACCATCACCAACAAGATCAACAACAACCCAAATTAAAATTATACTAAAAGAACCACCCCTAATTCAAAGCCTCTCTAGGAATGAGTACTTTTGTATTTGTATTATTCAACTCTAATGACTTTCAATAAACTCACGTCCCTCTAAAACATTCTTAAACTCATCCTAACTCTGATAAAAGTTTTTTTTTTTTTTAATATTCATGAGTGTTCGGATCAGTTTACGAACTAATCTCACCGCTCTACATACCCTGCAAAAATTCATAGAATATTAATCATATAGGTAAGGTGGGCACCATGATTTGGACACATTTCCTACTTTTTTTTCCTTAAAATTTACCTTAGCCCCTTTGGATCAATAGACCAAACCACGATAGTTAATTATGAAAAAAGTACTAGTAATTAGAGTAATAAATGATTACGGTTGCGAAAACTAGAGAAAGTCGAGAGTGTCAGGGAATTTTTTGAATCAAAGTAGCAAGGAGCGAATTTCATGCTCTTTTTAAATAATCATTTCTTCACACAAAATATTGGTTAAACGAATTTTATTGGCATGCATGAGAGAGTTTCAAAGATAATTGAAGAGCTAACATTATTATTTTGACCATTTGCTACTTTTTTTCGAGGTTGAATGCCCTCTTGTTGGTGGACTATTCCAATGATACATTTTAAAACAATTTCTTTTTCAGTACGTGTATTAGGAATTCGAATTCATTCTCATAAGTTCTCCCTCTAATTTTTTTTTCCCAGTAGTTATACAAATCTCTCTCATTCACACACTTTTTCTTACTAGTCCTATCTCTATGCACACAATTTCTCTCACTTTGTTGTTAAATTTTCTTGCAATGTTAATTATTTTCCTTTTAATGATTTATAATTTTTAAAAAACTTGATCGAGTAAATATTAAAAATTACTTTTAAAATTTTAAAAGAGAATCTAATATCTAAAATAAAATTGATAAATGTAGCTTTTTATTAAAACAAGATTAGGTTTACAATATTCGAAAAGAAACAGAAAAAGAAAAAAAGAAACGTTCAAATTTGATTCTCACGGTTTAAATGTTGAAAAGCAAAATCAATTAATCGAAATTTGTATTTTGTACCATTAATAATTTTTCATCAGGATGGATGTAAATTGTAAATAGTAAAGGTGAAGAGGAATATACCGGTGACGGAGTAATTATATTCCGGCGAAGCAAAGAGGATGCTATCAGCTTCCAGAATCTTCCGGCGAAAAGCCTCGACGGCCGGCGGGAATGTTCCGTCGATCTCCAAATCGGTGTTGAGCATCGGCAAGGGCGAGATGTCTACATACTCGATTTCCAAGCCCTTGATCGACTCCTCCGCAATCTCCGCCGCTAAAACCACCGCGCGACGGCGGAATCAGAGCCCTAGCGGGCGAAGAAGCGAGAAACAGAGGAAAAAGGAAAAATGAGGAGAGAGATTGGATAGTTACCAGCACGAATGAGGCCTCTGTTGTAAGAATTTTGGCGGAGAGAACCGCAGAGAGCGACGATTTTGATCGCCGGCTGCGCTCCGACCACCGTAGATAGCGCCGCCATTTGGATCGAAGAGTATTCTCTGATGAAGAAAATGAAATTTACCAGTGGTACGCTACGTGTGGCCACTGGTCACGCTCATTTTTGGATATTTAGTCATTATTTCCACAAATTTTCTTCATTCCCTATCCTGTCCTCATTAAAGCCCTTCCATTAATGAGAGGAACGCCACCCCTAGTTCAAAAAAACTTATCCAAACAGTAAGAGTTGGGTTGTGTTTGGTTAGATGAAACCTCGGATTAGATTGGATTGTGATTTTCTGGGTTAGGTCTCGAGGTCAACCCAACCTAAACCTGAATTTATGCATATATGTGTATTTTTCTTAATTATATATATGATAATATCTTTATCTTCAATGTCAACCGTGTTAATGATAGTCTTTCATCTAAGATTTTCATATTATCTTCTTTCATTTTGTATCTCAATGTCAATCATCCGTTAATTTTTAATTCTAATTCCTCATCACCGCTGTGATAATTAAAAATTAAAAATTAAAAAAAAACAAACCGACATCCCAACCCAAAAAATATTGGGTTGGGTTGCRTTGACCATCCAATTCAAACATGACGGTTCCTATATATGGTGAATCCGAAAATTCGGATCAATCCCAAAATCCCTCCTAACCCGATCCAACTCAACCCGTGAACACTCCTATCGCCTACCCACCCTGCAATTTGGGGTAAATACTCATGAACTTTCACATATCTTTTGAAAAAAATAATATTTGTCCTATTACCAAGACTATTTTAATATACTCTTGAACTTTCACAATGTTTCAAAAATACTCTTTGAACAAACATTAGTTAATATTCGGAATGGAAGGTTAACGTATTTAAGATGTGTTTGGAAGTAAAAGTAGAATAAGTAATTTTGAAAAGAAAAATTAAGCATAATTGATTTTCTAAAATCTCCTTCTAAAGTGATTTTAAGTTTTACTAAAATCAGTTTTCTAATTTACCGAACATGATCAATGGGTGGAGTGATTTTGAAAATGGTAAAAGTGATTTTGGCACACCATTAAAACGATGTGACAATTTTTATCGTTTTTAAATTGAGGATTAGGGCAACATTGGATAAACAAACTCTTTTGACAATAGAGGAATAAAACTTTTTTTTTTTTTAGAAAATAGAAGAATACTTCAAAATTGAGAATGAAATATTGTTAATTGTCACGTCGTTCTAGATTTTACCACGTTTTCCGTTCAAAATAGTAATCGATATTTACTCAGAGTATTTTGAAACGTTTATGAAAAAATTAGGGATAATATCAACATGATTTGAAATGATAGGTGTATTTTTAAAACAAGTGGCAAAGTTTAGAGGAATTTTTTATAATTTACTATTCATATAAATTTAAAATTGAGGTATATATGAACATCGATGACCAAATTAAAATATAAATTTTGATAGATGGCCAAAAAGTATCTGATATTGCAAATATGACATTTTAGGAATATTCTAGTATATTATTTACATGAAATTGCACCTAATACAAAATCATTTTCTCATGCAATTCTAAGACAGGTGTTTTGGGCAAATATCCATCAGCTTAAAACAAGGTAAATATTCTTAATCTAAGAGGAAATTCATAGGTTTGAAATTAAATCTTTCATTAATTAGCTGATTATTAGCCAAAGCGAGCATAGCTCAGCGGTAATTGGCATATACCTCCAACCAAGTGGTTGTGAGTTTGAATCCTCTCCCCAACATGTTGTATTAAAAAAAAAATAGCTGATTATTAATTATTTTTTTTTAAAGGAACACGATGTAACATTCAAATTCAAATACTATTTAAAAGTTGAATTTATTAGCATGAAAACAAAAACATTAAATAAGTATGGAAATATGATCTATATACTTGGTAGGTCTAAAATTCCCATTCAAGCTTTTTTTTGTCATTCCCTTGAAGAACCATTGCGAACCGTCCATAGTCTCGATACAACATTAAAAGGTTAGATATCTTATAAATGATTAAATTTATTTTAACTTATCACCTTAAACTTTTTGATTTATTGATAATTAATCATGTTTAACATAGCATTAGAGTAGGAAATCCTGTGTTCGAACTTATTTTCTCCTCACCATCTTTTGCCCAAGACCATCCTTGCCGATGACTTGTGATTGTTACAAAGTTTAACATGGATTTTCAAATTAGTTAAATTTGTCGGAGAAAACTTGGAGAGGTTAATTATCGCAATTAGATTAATTGCTACAAATTACAACGAGAGAGATCATTAGTCTCTAAGTGGGAATTGTTGGTAGACAAGGGAGCCTAATCATCAAATAGATTTTTATCTAAAACTTTCAAATTCTCAAGTTCCCTGCTCACTTAAGATTGAGATGAAATTGTAAAGAGTAATTCTAGTGATGTACTATCTTCCCGTACAAGAAAAACACAAACATATCATTGTCCAATTTTATACCATAACATTGCACATGATATTTCAACTCATATATTTGTACATAGATGCTCCAAATAAAACCAATGGTAACAATTACCAAGTACATCATATCAATATCAGCATTAAAATTAAGTTTCCACAATATCCCACTACCTAAATTACCTCTCTTAAACTAAATCTTGTATAAACACTATATTTGTTTAGTACCTAAACTTTTATGATTTATCTAACATGTCTTTAAACTTTAAAAAACGTCTAATTAGTTCTTCAATTTTCAAATTTGTATCAATCATATGTCCAAATCATGACGAGACGAAGTGTCAAATTAGGTGGGGATTTTGAACTTTCATCCTCATTTTGAGTTTTTTGTTTTTTCTTATGCTTGAACTTGAACCTCTTTAGGATGAGTGATCTTTTCACACATATCAAATTTAGAACATAGAATTACTTGTGAAGACAAATATGAGAACCTTGGTGCCAAGGTCCAATTGGTGATCAAAACACTAAAATAATAATAATAATAATTAAATAAATAAATAAACTTCATTCCCCAATTCCAACGCCATCAAATAAATTAAACATTTTAATAACCATAACGTCCATAGAAAAGAAGAAAGAAAAAGTTCAAAAAGGACCCCACCGATCATTCTCTTTCTATGAACAACCCAATATTCATAGCCAAACCCAAAGTATCCGTTACACCGACTTCTCATTCTTTTTTCCCCCAATTAAAAAAAAAAAACTCCCATTCTTCGTTTTCCATCACCAGATTCCCCTTTTTTCTTCACTTCTCCGCTCCCCTACCTCTCTCTAGAATGGATCGCGTTGTATCTGAAGCGGCGACGCCATTGCTGCACTCTTCAAGCTCCRACAGCAGCAGCAGCAGCAGCGACGCCGAGGCGCAGAGTCCAGCGATCTCTTGTAGATTCGATTTCGAGGACCTCAGGTTAAAATCGTACGATTATCTCTGCAAATCCCCATCTGGGTTTCACTCGTACCGGCCGCTGGCGGTTCTCTCCGGCCACATTGGGTCTGTTTCTTGCTTGGCCCTGTGTGGCGAGTTCATCCTCAGCGCGTCGCAGGGGAAGGACATAATCGTGTGGCAGCAGCCGGATTTGAGGGTTTTCACCCGATTCGGGCACGGTGAGGGCTCGGTGAAGGCGGTGGTCGCCGTCGGGAGCCGAGTTTTCACGGCCCACCAGGACGGCAAAATTAGAGTGTGGAAGGTTTCACGGCGGTCGGAGAACATTTTCCGCCTCACAAACTCGCTTCCGACGACCAAGGACTATTTGGGCAAATTCATGAAACAGAGCAATTACGTCCAAACGAGGAGGCACCACAAAATCCTCTGGATTGAACACGCCGACACCATTTCTTGCTTGGCAGTCCATAATGGGCTCATTTACTCCGGCTCTTGGGACAAAACCCTAAAAGTTTGGAGGGTTTCCGATCTGAAATGCTTAGAATCCATCAAAGCCCATGATGATGCCATTAATGGGGTTGTAGCCTGTAAAGGGGTTGTGTACTCTGCTTCTGCAGATGGGAAAATCAAAGCATGGGGAAGAAGAAAAGAAGAAAAAAAAGAAGAAGAAGAAGGAAGAGGGTATTCACATTCTTTGTTGGGGATTTTGGAGGGGCACAAGGATGTATCTGTAAATTCAGTGGTGGTTTCTGAAGATGGGAAGTGGGTATATGGGGGAAATTCAGATGGGTTCATAATGGGGTGGGAAAAAATTGGGGAATCAGTGAGATGGAAGGTGATTTGTGAGAAGAGGGCTCATAAAATGGCAGTTTTGTGTATATGTTTGATGGGGGAGTTTCTGTGTAGTGGGTCAGCTGATAAGAGCATTGGGATATGGAGAAGAGAGGCCTTTGGGAGGCTGTGTAACCTGTGGGTGATAAATGGGCATGAAGGACCAATCAGATGCTTACAGGCAGCTTCTAATGGTGTGGGAGGAGGCTTCTTGTTGTACAGTGGAAGCCTTGATAGAAGTTTGAGAGTTTGGTGGGTTCCTAAAGGTTCTTCTTCTTCTTCTTCTGCCATGGGAGGAGCTGCTGCTTCTGTTGCAGAGGATTCTGAGAAAGCTATCATCTCCTGTTGAGTCAACTCCGTGAAATCAATCGGTTCGGTTCGGCTCAGTTTCGTTTTGCAACCCTTTGTATGAAGCTCTGGTTGGTTGTTTTTGTTCAAGCCTGCATTGCTTCTGAAACTTTTTTTCTTTTCATAGATGTGAAGAATGGGAGAGAATAGGCAAAAGCATAATTGGTCTCTTTTTCTTTTTTTTTTTTATTGTGGGTCAAATTGTTTTTTCTTTTTTGAAAAAAAATCATTTTTTTTGAATTGTATATTTAGTTGGATAAAAATTTTAACCTTAAAGTTTTAGTTTTAAGTCTGAATTGAGTTTCGAACGCGAATAGAGTAGTGAAAATGAAATTAATACTCCTTTTTTTTTTAGAATTTAAAATATTTTGTTAGTTGCATTTGAGATGATTTATTGATTTTATTTTAACATTTTCAAACGAATAAAGTATTAATTTCACTACTTATTCAAATTCAAAATTTATTTTTGGCAGAAACTAAAAAAAATAAAAAGAGTTTTTTTTCTTTCTTACTTTACTTTTTTACTTCTCATAGAACTCATTTGGGTGTGCTTGATAGAAGTTTGTGGTAAATTGTGTGTACCTTTTTCTTTCTTCTGTTGTATTCTTTACATTTGTTACAAGTTGTAATTATAGAGAATAGAGTTGAGAGGGGGATTCAATGAATGAAACAGTTTGTTCTTGGTGTTGATCTAACTATTATATTGCATATTTTTTCTTTTGTTTTGACTGAATTTTTTGAAAAAAAAAACATTTAATGGAAAATCTATATGATTAGATAAAGAAGAAGGAACATGTCAAGCTTGCTTCAATAGGGGACATGGTTACCCCACCAAATATGAAGCAAGAATGAAATTCATCAAACAATGCCTCAAATCCCTACCAACTCAAATCAATAACTAAAAAGTTTAAGCTTTTTTGCCAACAAATCCTTCTAGCATCCCACTTTTTACCATGAACAACATTTTAGGTGCTAAACCGTATATGTCATGTCAGCACTCATCTTCGTTCCGACCATAAATAAAAATATGACACCTTGTTGGTAGGGATTTTGTTGTGTGTTTTGGAGTTAACTTCAATTTGGCTTTTATGATTTTACTAATTTTTAATTTGGTCACTGTGGTTTGATTGAACTTTGAAAATCGCCTCTCTCGCCAAAAAAAAACCTACATATTTTCTTTTCTTTTTTTTTTCTCGCCTAAATAGAAAATGTTGGCTCATACATAGACATATATCATGCCACATATTTTATATGATAATGGTTTGTGAGGTTAACTATATTGTATGAATCAAATTAAAATTTATAAAATTATAGGGACAAAATTGAAACCAAACCCTAGTTATAGGGTCCATTTGACACTTTTAAAGCTATAGAAATTAAATTAAAATTGAACTCAAATCATAAAAATCAAATTGATAATTTGATGTCAACCTTAGCATAGCTCAATGAGTCAATGTACATATTTCCGACCAAAAGGTCGTATTTTAACCTTTTTTTTTGTGTCTTACCAAAAATGTAGATGGGAGAATATTTCTTTTGGTAGGGTGATAAAGAGAATACAAGATTGCATGTTATTAGAGCAATCAATGCCTTGAAGAATCTTTCCTTACATGTGACATTGTGTGTCTCACAAATATTTTATGGTATTTGGTTAGTACTTTTTTTTTAATATAAAAAGGTAGTAGTAGCCTAGTAGGAGCGAGGAGATATGAGAACTTGATGTTACAACAATTAGACTTGTCATTGGATTTGACTAATGAACAAATTCTAGGAATGTTTTGATTTTTTTAATACAATATGTCAGGACGGAGATTCGAACTCACGTTATTTTCATCGAAGATAGTGCCTTAACTAATTGAGTTATATTCAAATTGACCTGAATACTTTGGAAAATGTAGATTTGATATGACTTTTGGAATAATAAAAAAGAATTTTAAAATTTGAGCGAGAGAATTTATGTAGTAAGAGAAAGATCAACGAGATAAAATGTATATGTCAACCTTAATATAGCTAACTGGTTATGATATATATCTACGGTCAAAAGGTCAGAAGTTCAAATTTCTTTCTACCACCGCATGTAATTGAGCTATAGAAGGAAAAAAATCAAGACACACTAACATAGTACTTTTATTGTCAATTCGATCATAGTTTGGTAATCAAGGCATCAATAACCTGGTCAAAGATTTGCATCTTTACTTGTACATTGTTCCATGTCTAACATATTAGAAGATTTTGACCATGAATATAATGTTTGAAGATTAAAATAGAATATTATAAGGAGTACCAAGTTAAATCATTGAAATGTTAAAAAAAAAAAACACATTTGGTATCTCTAAATTCATTGAAGTAACGATTTAGTCCCTAAACTTTAATTTATAACAATTTAGTCACTATACTATTCACAACAATTTAGTCTGGTGAAAATTTTGTTTAGATTTAATAAGGTTTCTTATACATGTAGATTGATAAATTGATGACTATATGAATTACAAATTGAATCATTATACGATAAAAATCTATGCTTAATGAGATTTTTCATAATAGGGACTAAATCTTTACAAACTAAAGTTGAGAGACTAAATTTGTCTGGACAAATTTTGTGTCTTTTAACGTTTTTTAATATTTTTTTAGTACAACAATTAAGAGATATGGGGATCAAACATTCGACCTTAAGGTAATGAGTGCGTGTCAATTACCAATAAACTATGCTCATGTTGACTCTTAAAAGAAGTGCAAGACGACTTTCTAAGTGATCATCCAACTTAGTATTACTTTAATCCAAACACGCTTAACTGTAGAGATGGTGCATTAGTACGATGGCACCCTTTGATAAATAAATTTAAAGAGAAGGCGTGGAAAGCAATTAAAATTAGGCTTGTGGAATCCGCAGCCGCAGGCGGTCAACCGACGATGGTCATTATCCATAGTGGAGGAGCGGCCTGAAACAATTCAAATTTGAAACTCTCCCCAATGGAAGCCTTCATTCATTCATTCTTCATATTTAAGCCAAGGATTTGGACCATTTTTTGGAAAGCAAAGTGGTCCTAAACCAAACAATGTTTTAATTTAGTCTCTTTCTTAACACTTTGGTATATATAATAAGTCTAACTTTTGAGGGCATGTGAGCAAAAAGTTGCCAAACTCAACCATCCACTAGCAAAGACTTGAAGTCAAGTTTGAAGAAAAAGTTGTAGCCAACTTTGAATGGTTCCATCAACTTTTTGGTAACAAAGAAAGTTGAACTATTCCTTTTGTGGATAATTGCACAACACACCCTCATAGTTTGAAATGGTAAAAATTCCTCTTCTTGTTGGAATATTATACATTTTTTTTAACATATATTCGTCAAACTGATCATATCTTTGATTGAATTTCCATTTAAAAATTCTAGTTAATATTCTAGTTCAAAGAATTGGTTACATCAGTATTCTAGGAAAAAAAAAAAAAACAATCCATGGCACTAAAGATGTGTAAACCAGTAAATTTTGAAATATCGTATGAATGGAAAGTATGGTGAAGTAAATTTGTCTCTAATTCAAAATCTCATCTTTTATTTACCTATCTGATACTTCATTGTCTCTGAGATATTTTCTATGGGAGTACCATACTCCCTTCTTACACAATAAATAAAAGAAATGGACCTCACATCATTTTTAATACAGTGCTAACATATCAAGTAGTGAAAGCAAAGGAATATAGTACTCTCATAGTATCAAATTTTTTCCAAATTTCCCCTAGATCCTAATTTAGTTTTGTGATAAAGTTGAGTGAAAACAATGTAAGGCAATTATATATATGCATATACTTAGGTGACTGTGGATCAGTGCTTATTATTTACTAACCACCGTTAAATTTTTTGATAATTAGTTGAAAGAAATGAATAAAGAGATATATTTTTTCTATTTAAAAAAAAACTGTAAAATTTTTCTCTGTGGTCAGCACCACTAATTGCTAAGTATCTAATTATTGTTTGACAAGAACATAGTTATCGACTTTTCTAAGGTTTGTCAACGTGATTATAATTTAATTGATTAAAGCATATATTTTCGACTGACTTTAATCTTATCCTTGGGTTGGGCCGCTTAGATTCAATTGGATGTGGGTAAAGAGGGTCTCATAGGGCTATGCCGATCCAATACTACGCGATGGACGATACAACTTCAGCCTTCCACCATGTCCATTCCCTTCTCAAGCGCTATGGCGAGCGCCAGGCTCCTTATCTCATTCCAAATCCGAACCTTTCCCATTCCCCCTCTCCCCGTCGCTCCTCCGCGGTTGTTCTTCAGACCCTCCACTCCCTCGCCGGCGCTCAGATTCTCCTGCGACCCCAGACCCCTGCGCCTGCGACTGCTGACCACTCGTGCCGGCGCCAGCACCAGCAGCTACATCTTCGCCTTCTCCATCCCCTTCTCTCTCATTCTCATCACTGTTCTCACCGCTCTTAAAATCGGCGATAACCTCGACAAGAAATTTCTCGAGGAGGTACTCTTATTTCTAATTTTGATCCGTTTTTGTTCGTGGGACTGAACTGAATTTTGTTGGTGATTCTGGTTGTTAGTTGCTGTTTCTTTTTCCTTACTTTTGTAGTTCAATTTTGGTTTAGATAAGACTGGTTTACTGTGAAATAAGGGTTGATGTCGTATTGAGGCTTTGTGGGTGGTGCAGATAACCTGTTTGATTAAATGTTTTACCGTGTTTAAGGTTGAATTAGCCTTCATGTTTAGAATTAGTCTCCTAACTAGTGTTAATGTTAAAACTAAAACTGCTCTAACTTATTCTTATACGAAGAGAAAGGGGAAATGGTAAGATGAAACTTCGTCAAGTAAATGTTGTACTCTCTTAAGTTAGTGGGATGAAAAGGAAAAAAAAAAAAAAAACAGGTAGAAGAAAACTAAACTCTTGCACTTAAAAATAAGATAAGAGCGGTTAGGTTTATAAGGAATGCAAACAAAGTCGTTGGCTAGGAAAGCAAAAGATCGTGGGTATATATACAAGGGACAACATCTTCATTGGAATAGGTGTTTTAGGTGAAACCAAAACCAAAGCTATGCCCAAAATGGATAATATCATGCCATCATAGAGATACTTGGGTACCATTGTTCTTAACAAAACCAATTTGTTAAACACTTACTCATTTCTTCTTCCTATCTTTTCATATTCGTACTTATTGGAAGAAAGAAAAGAAATACTTCTCATCCCATTAATACATTGCTGTAGAGTCGTAAGTTTTAGTGTCAATGGTACAATAATCCCCCCAGAAGTTGCCCTCTATGTGTATTGGTGCTCAAAAGCTTTTGTAGGTTCATGGCCATTTGATTAGATGATTGGTCACTTGGATAATCGGGTTATTGAGGGCCTCATTCCTTGCATTATATGCTCTCATGGCCCATCAGCGAGAGGCTTCGCCTACCCGAAACCCCAGCTCCGAGACACAAGAATTTTAAATTACTGTGTTTCCTACCTGAGACTTGAACCTAGAACTTTGGAAGGTAACTCCAAATATTCAAGTTGTTACCACCATGGTCACCCTTTGAGACTAAAGAATAAAATTTTCAATTCATTAAAATAGGAAGATGGCAAAAACCATATGCAGAAGCTCTTGGATGAGTTTGATCATGACACTTCACTGACATTCTTGCTTGTGATGAAAGGGATGAAAACTTGGTTCATTTTATGTATGGTGGTCTGTTTTTGAGGCAAATTGATTCCTGTAATTGAAAAACGACTCTTGAGTTTGTATTTGTTGGTGAACCAGGTTACTCTGAATGAAGCCATTATGGAAGCAGATGAGGAGAACAAAGATGATAATTCAGAAATATCCTTCGAACCAAAACCTGCTCTTCCACGAACTCGCAACCGCCCTAAAAGGGAAGCTGAGGTGTAAATAATGGCAGAGCTTTCGAAGGTGCCACAATCAGACGGTAGAGAAATGGCTCAAAGAATGCTTCCATGTATTATTATTGTATGTAAATTTTTCTTCGTAATAACATTAGTAAAAGAAAAAAAAAATTAACAATATTGTTGTATATTCTTCCAAGTTAAATAATTTTTCGCTAATATGAACATAATTCAATGATAATTGGTATCTTTTTTGTTAAAACTCAATTGGTTAAAGCGCTTATCTCTGAAAATGTGTTGTAAAAAACAAGGTTAAATTATTTTTCAGAATTGAATCACTACGTCTTCTTGTTCTTTAAAAATTATGACTATATTTTTATATTTTACTCTCAAATTTGTTTTGAAATTATAGTCCTGTTTCTAAAAAAAATCCTATAGTTTTCAAATTTGGCTAACATAAAAACTTAATTTTGAAAAAAAAAAGGCCAAAAATAAAATTACCATTAATTGTGTTATTAGAAGTTATCCAAATTATTTTTAGTATCTTAGAAAAGATGAGTATTGAAGTCTATTGAGATATGTTTGCAAACGATTGTTTTGATCTTTATACTTTTGTTGTTTTGATTTTTTTTAATACAATAGCATGTGAAGATAGGCTCAATTGATCTTTGTTAAAGTTGACACGTTTTAATTCTTATTTGTTAAATATTATACCAGTTATTTAATATAAATTTAGGGTTACATTTCAACCTAAAGATCTAAGACCAAAATTGTATTTAAACGAAAAAGAAATTATATATAAAGAGAGAGAAGATGTAGGTATTTTGGAGGTTGAATTGAAATTAAACACAAATGATGAGTAAACCTGAAAGATTTAAAATTATGATAACGGAATCAAAATCAAAACTAAGTTGATTAGGGTTAGAAATTAGAGATGCAGCTCTAATTCCTCCCAGTAGGGTTCAGATTGATTGCACATTGGCATTTCAGATTGCATTTTTTACCTCATCGTCTTCTTCCTTCTTCTCTCGGGTTGACACTTGAGAATACTGGAGCTGCCGATTCTCAACCTGAGGAGCAGTGAGCAGATTTCTTGAGAACTGTGGATGAATTATGCGATTTCTGCATCCACATCCCTCAAATGCCCCCTCAAATCCCCACAAAACCCCACAAATCATACTTCTACTACGGCCACCGCCACCGCAATCCCAAGCAGCACCGCCCCACCGTCTATGGCGGCCTCTTCTCCAATCGCCAATCCCTCTCTCCACCCAGCCCCCACAAACCCATTTCCCCTAAATCCCAACCCTTCGATCTTCACAAGTGGGATCCTGATCCCTCCTCTGCGCTCTCCAAGCTAACGCCGCCGCCGCCGCCGCCGGCTTCGGAGGCCTTCTTCTCCAGCTCTGTCCGCCTCTCCCCCATTGCTCGCTTCATCCTCGACGCCTTCCGTAAGAACCAAAACAAGTGGGGTTCATCAGTAATCTCTGAACTCAACAAGCTCCGCCGTGTTACTCCGGACCTTGTGGCCGAGGTTCTCAAGGCTTTTCATCGCCGTGATTCTAATCCAATTTTAGCGTCCATGTTCTTCCACTGGGCAGGGAAGCAAAAGGGATTTCATCACAATTACGCTTCCTATAATGCTTTTGCTTATTGCTTGAATCGCCACAATCGCTTCAGGGCTGCTGATCAAATTCCCGAGCTCATGGATTCACAAGGTAAGCCTCCAAGTGAGAAACAGTTTGAGATTCTGATTAGGATGCATTCTGATGGCAATAGGGGTCTTAGAGTTTACTATGTATATGAAAAGATGAAGAAATTTGGGGTTATTCCCCGGGTTTTCTTGTATAATAGGATTCTTGATGCCTTAGTCAAAACAGGTCATTTAGATTTAGCTTTATCTGTTTATGGGGATTTCCAGGAACATGGGTTAGTGGAAGAAAGCATCACATTTATGATTTTGATTAAGGGGTTGTGCAAGGCAGGGAGGGTTGAGGAAATGCTGGAGCTTTTGGCTCGGATGAGGGCAAATTTGTGTAAGCCGGATGTGTTTGCTTATACAGCAATGGTGAAGGTGTTGGTTTCTGAGGAGAATGTGGAGGGATGTTTAAGAGTTTGGGATGAAATGAGAGCAGATGGAGTAGAGCCTGATGTTATGGCGTATGAGACTCTGATTACTGGACTTTGCAAAGCCGGGCAGGCGGGAAAAGGGTATGAATTGTTTCAAGTGATGAAGGAGAAGAGGATTTTGATAGGAAGAACCATTTATGGGTCCTTGATTGATGCATTTGTGCAGGATGAGAAAGTTGGATTGGCTTGTGATTTGTGGAAGGATTTGGTAGATTCAGGGTATAGAGCTGATTTGGGGATGTATAATTCTCTCATTAAAGGTCTTTGTAACATAAATCAAGTCGATAAGGCTTATAAACTCTTTCAACTAACCATACGAGAGGATCTTAAGCCAGAGTTTGAAACCGTGAAGCCTATTTTGACGATGTACGTGAAGTCGAAAAGAATGGAAGACTTGTGGACGTTACTGTCCTTGTTGAAGAAGTTGGAACTTTCTGTGGATGGTGTTCTTTCCAGATTTCTCTCTTTTATGGTAGAAAAGGAGGACAAAATAAGCACGGCGCTAGAGGTATTTCGTGGTTTGAACGTTAAGGGCTATGGCAGTGTCGCCGTATACAACATCATTATCGGGGCTCTTCATCAGCATGGGCAGGCAAAGAAGGCATTAGAGATCTACGACGACATGAAGAGCTCAAATTTCAAACCAGACTCATCAACTTACTCCATTGTTGTTTCGTGCTTGGTCGAAATCGGGAAAATCCAAGAGGCTTGTGAATTTCATAACGAAATAGTCGAGTTGGGTTCAGTTCCTTCCATTTCTGCCTATTGTTCTCTCGCTGAAGGCCTCTTCAAAACCTGCGAGATCGATGCAGTCTTGATGCTTGTTAGAGACTGCCTAGCAAACATCGAGAGCGGACCTCTGGAGTTCAAATACGCCCTTACAATTGTCCATGTATGTAAATCAGGTAAAGCGGAAACGGTGATCAGTGTTCTTAATGAGATGATTCAAGAAGATTGCCCTCCGAGCACAGTTACATACTCGGCAATAATATATGGAATGTCCAAGTATGGGACAGTTGATGGGGGAAAGAAAGTGTTTTTGCATCTGAAGGAGAGCAGGCATTTGACAGAAGCTAACTGCATAATGTGTGAGGAATTGTTAATTGATCACATGAAGAAGAAGACAGCAGACTTGGTAAGATGTGGTTTGAAGTTTTTCAATCTTGAATCCAAATTGAAAGCCAAAGGTTCTATGTTGTTGTCAACTTAAGAATATAGAGAAGATAGCATGTATTTATTTAATAATAAACCCCCCCTGCATGATTAATTGTTTACCAACAACAATTCTTTATCTAATCCTTGCTGAATGATTCTTGTACGAAAGCGTGCATAGCTTAGCGGTAATTAGCATATACCTCCAACCGGTAATTGACATATACTTCCAACCAAAAAGTTGTGAATTCGAATTCTCCCCCCACCATGTTGTATTAAAGAAAATGAGGATTGATTCTTGTATTACTTTTTTTTTCCTTTAATATTTTTACTAAAAATTCTACCCTCCTTCAAAGTCTTGATAAAAAAATTGTAAAATTTTCTATCCTTCAAAGTCTTTGATAAAAAAATTGTAAAATTTTCTACCAAACCATGAAAAGATATCTAGATTAGGGTATCAAATTACGCCCATGAGTATCTAGTATTGAGTATCTAGTATTTAGAATTTGTCTTGACATTTTATCCCTAAGATGTCCAATCAACACCTTTGGGGTGAAAGAGACGAAATAAACAATCCATAAAAGGTCACTTACCGAATATAAAAAATATCAACAAAATACTAATACGAAATATTTATTTGTTAGTTTAAATATATTTTATAATTTTTTTATTTTTATAATATTTTAAATGATATCCAAATATTTTTACCAACATTGATAGGTCACACGCATCTCGATTAATTTCATAGGATAATTAAAACTCACTTTTTCTAAGCTCTTTACTATTTATATCGACCTTTATTGACCACTATATCAATTCATGATAGTTCCATCTATGCAAATTACAACAGAGCTTTGAACAAATGTTTATCAGCTCCAAAACTCGAACTCAATTCATAGCACGATCCCTTTTAGAATCTTATGATATCTATTTATGCTTATTTGTTTATTTAAAAATCTAGTAGATAGTAAATAAACATGACTTCTAAAAAATAGAAAACCAAACCAATTAAATAAATGAAAAGTTATTAAATGAACTCTACCAGAATCAATTTTCATCTCTCTGTAATGGAAGTGTTATCAGGTGGAACTGAAAAACTTGCAACTTAGTTCAAGCTTGCTACAGCCAGTGCATAGCTAACATTGCTACAACCAAACACATCAATCAATTTCCATTCCTTCAATCAAACATCCTGCAATCTCAGAACTACTAAAAAACTTGCAACTTAGTTCAAATTTGCAAAATATTTCAACCCTTATCTTATAATTCTTTGATTCAGACTCGACAAACGATTAAAAGTTCTCTTTCCATTTTGAAAACTTAACGAATCCAGACCATTCTACTGGGGTTAGATCGTCAAGAGAGAGCCTCCTTTTTTCATCCAAAAACCTTACAGGCAGAAAAATAGCTGAAAACAGGCTTAGATTATAGAGACAGAGCAAACAGAGCATCAACAGAAGGAGGCTTAAAATAACCATGTTTAGGAGGGTCTTACTTCTTCCCACTTACTGCTTTCTTCTTCTGCGGTTAACCGTGTTGGACTCGTACACTCGTCCTTGTGATACCCAGATCTTGGTTTACCTCCTATCGAAGCAGAGGAAATCTCAATTCTCAGAATAGTGATCAAAGAACAAGAACAAGTTGTGCATGCCCCGGAGTCTGTCTGAAAATCTGAAAAAAGGCACTTAATTCTTCTTGAGAAAAAAGAAACATCAGTGAGAATGTGGGTTTGAGGAAAAAGATATATGAAGAAAAAAAGATAACGAAAAATGAGCGAAAATAATCAAACGTTAATGAGGACAAGAGATCACTAGCACTAGCAAGGCTATCAAATGAGAAGGTTACCAAGATGACGCATTCAATGGAGCTTCATGGTGTTCTTGGCTTAGGAGAAGAAATCAGACTTACAATGCAGAATTAGATTTATAATAGAGCTGTTATTGCCTTTATAAAGCCAGCCAAAAGAGGTTTCTCAAATCAAAATGATACAAACTTAATGGAGCCTATTAATACAAGGATCAAGCATTGGGAGGGAATCTTAACAACAACAACAACTATTGACCCTCTATGCCTATATAAATCATTGGAATAAAGGAAGAAAAAGAACAGAAGAACCAAGCCATTCATATTCAGGTATATCATATCCATACGATCCTTTATACCAAAATTCCTGGAGTAATCATTCTTGTTGAAATAAAACTGAAAATTTACTAACAAAACATGGACGATCCTGCAGTTTCAGAACAAAAAAAGAAGTGATCAGCTAGTTGAGGGCAAAATCAGAATTCGTGTTGTGATTCAACTCCTCTAGCTACCATTCATAATCTCTGAGGCTTTGAATACACACGGACTTGAAACATACTCCTGGGAGGAATGGTGCCAGTCCCATGATCCCTACCACTCAATGTTAACAAATTCTGCATCTTTTGGCCTCTTGCCATACCACTGATATTTCCAACCCTGTTCATTCCCTTGATTATTTGGCTGTATTCTATCTGTTAAATTCCTGACATTCCGATTATAACTATTACTCCAAGGCCTATTATAATGATCAAAATTACAGGCACGCTGCTTCTGGTTCCAGCCCCACATGTTATTTCTTGTGTCGCTAGCAAACCCTTTAGTCTTCCAGGAGGTGGCGCCACCTTGATGCACTTTCTCTCTCCAGGAACCGTCCACCATACCCCTTGCATCACTAGAAAACCCTTTAGTATTCCAGGAGGTATCACCTTGTTGCACTTTATCTCTCCAGGCACTGTCGACTATACCCCCATTCACCTGGGTAACGCTACTGTCCCAAGGATTGCCATCGTTGTTCGCCTTCCCTGGATCACTTAAATTCCTCTGGTTCCATCCTTCTCCTGTATTTGCAATGCATTGAATACCATGTTCCCAAGCATTGCCCACATAACCTGGATCTTCAATGTGGCCTTCTGCCCAAACAGAACTGGAGTTCTTCGTCCTTTTATTTTTACCCTCCAACAAATCATCACTTTCTGTCACATTAGGAGCAAAGTATGCCCAATCCAGTTCCTCAATCATTTCAGAATCTATTTCAGGATTCCAATCTATTTTTTCAATATATTTGTCTGGATCAGGCAGATAGATGTCACACCGATGGCCATTAGTATGTGCCCAAAAACGTCTTTTGGCATTATGGAATGCCTCTTCACAAGCAGAATCATTCCAATTAACTATATTATTATGACAATAAATAAACTTCTTGGAATCAACTATTTTACCCCACGGCACACGACCAATCTCCGTGCAGAATTTCTTTTCCCATAAAGGAATACCATCTTTCCAAAACTCTACACCAAGAGGAAAAGTTAAAGTTAATTCAGAACCATCAATTTCACTGAATGATTAATAATATGGATGAGGAACCTAAAGAAACAAGGTGTTACTAGAATGCATATTCTGCTTATTCAAACAAATAAAAATTGCGCCATCGCATATTTCCAAATGCTTTATAATCAGTGAAGAAATTCAAATAAAAGGAGAAGTCGCACATTTGATCTCTAAGGTTCGGTTCAGGTTTCATTTTAATCCTAATTTTCAAAACTCAAAAAACATTTTTATAGGTTCAGCGAAAAATGAAGGCCAAGATATTGTTTCAGTCATCATTTGTAATTGGTTGGCGATTCGATTGTTGCTCATCCACATTATTGTTCTTGTTTTCTTCTTCAATCGAAAAACTTAAGACAAATTTTATCTTGAAGTTTTGAAAGTTCAACCTTCTGTTAGAGACTTCAAAAAAGTGATGGCATGTGGCAAAGCTTTTATTCATTGATTTTTCTACGTTTATGTTGCACCCTCCTCTCTCTCTTCCATCTCTTCAGTCCCTTTCTTCTCTCTCCAGTTCTCTCTCTTCTCCCTTAGGATCTCTCTGTCTCCTCCCTTTATGAATCTTCACATTCCTCCTCCCTTTCCAAATATTTTTCACCACTACATCACCCTCCACAAATTCACTGTCACTATAGAATCGGCCACCTAATCCCTTTACTTTCCCTTTTTCCTTCAGGGATTTAAATACCTCCCCACTTAACAATCTATGGGTTGGAAAATTTTGATTGATAATCGGAACAGGTAGTTATATCGAAAGAGGTATAGAAGCTGTGTTTACCCTTGATAAAGTATCCACTCTACTCAACTACGGGATTGGTTCTTTCACCTCAATTATCAACCCCCCCATGCTTAGCACACATCCAAATTCCAACTTATTCTCAATAAGGGTACCTGTTTTATCCAATAACACCTACCTTATTAGTCCAAAATCTAATATTTATTTCAAATTAGACATTGAGGTCTTGAATTTGATGCTTCATCATACATTCGGCATCTTAGATCATGAAAACAGCCTGGCCAACATGAACAAGAACCATTCAAATGTATGATGAAATGAGGATCATTATTTGAAACTTGAAAGAAACACAATGATTGACATGAGGAATACACAAAAAATGCATCGAAACCCGGTAAATTCCTTCGTATAACATTGCTGGTTTTAAAAAGTAGAAGAGGGACCAGATACAATTTTGTTTGAATTTTAATCGAGTGTTAATTATATGACTAATTAAACTAGTCTCGTGGAGCACTCCCCTTCCCCATTTCTAATCACATACACCATCGTAATCCACCACCCAAACTTGTCAGAATTTCAAAATTTGATAGAAAAAGAAAAGCCACCACTCAGATGTCACATTGCAGTTTTATAGTCAGAAACTACTCAAAAGAATAACTTCAATGCCAGTACAATTGCAGGGCAGGCATCACAATATTATGGAAAAAGATAAGGGCCATGCTTTTGGTACAAAACCTAACACGTACAAAGCAAAACAAAGGACCAATCAAACCCCCTGCCAACTCCAACCATCTAAATTCCTTCTTTCCAAAGTTTGTGCACAGCCTAAACCACAAAACTTTCCATAAAAATCACTCCTCAAAACATAAATTACCAAACAACCCAGATGCACTTTCAACAAAACAACGAAAGAAACCAAGTTAAACGGAACATCTACCCAATTGAAGAGTGGGAAAATTTCCCAGAGCCCAAGAGATCAAAGAAAATCGAAATGACAAAAAAGTAACACAATACAAATTACACAAAATGGGCAAGGGAGAAAATTACCTAGAGGAGGATCGTGATCGTAATTTCTTATGGCGGACCACGGAGGCTTCTGCTTGCGAAAAATCCTACGCGGACGCTCTCTCCAATTACCCATTACATAAAAAGATTCGAATCGCGCAGTAAGAGCGTCAACAGAGAATTTCAGGGACAAAAAGACAAGGAATCGAGAAGGAATCCATATGGGGGCACCGGAGAAGGTAACCGATGAGGATGAACAAAGCAGAGAGTGTAGGAGATGGAAAGATAGGGCGCGAAATCTGTAAGAAGAGAAGACGGTATCTGGGAAACTCTGTTGGAAGCTGAAAGTGAAAGAACTGACGAAATCACAGAGATAGAGAGAGAGCAGTGAGAGAAGAGTAGACGGTGGATTGCCTGCCTATGCGGTCGGTTAAATAACAAGATTAACTTTTTAATTTTGTGTTTATGAGTTTTACAAAAATGTTAAAATATTACGAGATAAAATACATAAAATTCCTAAGTTTCACAATCTCACGATTTACTCCTTTGGTCTCTAAATTTCAAAAGTTTCGGAAGGAGGGAGGGGGAGAGAAATTATATTTTAATTTTAATAATTTTTTCCATGTCAGCAATAAAAAATTATTTTAAATTGAAAAATATGCCACGTATACATATAAATTTGCCACGTTACGTTTCTGTAGAGAAATTATCGACGAGATTGTTTAGAACTATTTTCAAAATTTTAAAAACTAAACTATTTGATTTTGGAACTTGGAGGTCAAAAATAGAATACTAACCTAGGTCTAAAAATGTATTTTACCTTATACTATTTTGGTTGATGTGATTTCAGTTTTTGTTCATTTACTTTTTAAATGTTCGTGTGTGTCTTTCTAACTTTCTACTTTTATTCATTTTAATCTATATACTTTCGAAATGTTTGTTTCGATCATTCTACTTTAAAAAGTATCCATTTCAACACAAATTCTATATTAAAACTCGTTAATATAAGGTTAAAATATTGTTTTGGTCCCTATACTTTCAATCTTAACTCATTTTAGTCCTTTTTTTTATAATTTTCATTTTTTCCCTATACTTTTAACTTTAATTCAAAAGCTTATTAGATACTGTTTATGCAAAGATATGCACAACAGTGTATTCTAGATTGTAGCTCGAACTCGGCCTCCGGACCGATCTGAATCCTTGGGCGGACCTGCACAAAAAGGTGAGCACTCCGACCATCAAGTCAGTATAGGTCGGATTCCCAGTTTAGTTCGAGGCCAGAAATCATCGTACCTGATCGTGGAGTGAAGTCCTCTACTTATGGGTGGTAGTCCCGCTAATCTCGCAACGGTTACACCCGGTAATCTCGGGATCGTCGGTTACACCCGGTAATCTCGGGACCGACGGTTACACCCGGTAATCTCGGGATCGTCGGTTACACCCGGTAATCTCGGGACCGACGACTATGCCCGATAATCACGCCGCTGACTGTAGTTCGCATCGGCCCCCACCGAGCTTCCCGGTAGGTCGAACCTCGGCCAGGTTCACCTCGGCCCTCATACTTAGCATCTGTCAACGCTAGTAGTGGTGATCTCGACGTCCGAGCTGGACATGACTTATGAGCCATCTTGGAGCACCAATATAACCGTCGCGGAAGATTTATCGTTGGAATATTCAAATATTCCGATGCTTCGGATCTAAGGGAGGATCCTAGCCGCTCGTTGATTACACGTGTACGGTGGGGAAATTCTTCCGACGGGCTATAAATGCCCCCAATCCTTCAGGTCATACCTTACGTTCCCTGAATTCTTGGAGTTCGACCTGAAGGCAGCTCGAACCCTTGGTAGGTCGGTCTCTTCCCTCACTTTCTCTTTCGAACGTAGTTGCCATGTCGTCCTCTTTTAGCAGCAACTCAGGATCCGATGAGGACTTAGCTCGTAGGTTAGAGTCCGAGCTCGAGGAGATAGAAAACTTTAGACTCTCCGATGACGGGGAGGATAGCGACGCCTCCACCTCAGGTCAGGGTTTAGAATACCCTTCTAGGATACCTGAGCACTACCTCGGATCCCTTCGTAGGGGGTTCGCTATCCCTGAGAACATCCTCCTCAGGCTTCCGGAGGAGGGGGAGAGAGCTGACAATCCTCCAGAGGGATGGGTCACTCTCTACTTCAAAATGTTTGAGTACGGCCTCAGACTTCCCCTTCACCCTTTTGTCCAATAATTTCTCTTCCGGACTGGGTTGGCTCCGGCTCAAGTGGCCCCCAATGGGTGGGGTGTCATTTTCGCTTTGGCCATCCTTTTTTGGCTACGAGCTCGGGATAGTGA
>NW_019104529.1:0-45683 GCF_001995035.1 Momordica charantia
CGGTCCCGAGATTACCGGGTGTAACCGACGGTCCCGAGATTACCGGGTGTAACCGTCGCGAGATTAGCGGGACTACCACCCATAAGTAGAGGACCTCACTCCACGATCAGGTATGATGATTTCTGACCTCGAACTAAACTAGGAATCCGACCTGTACTGACTTGATCGTCGGAGTGCTCACCTTTTTGTGCAGGTCCGCCCAAGTATCCAGAACGGTCCGGAGGACGAGTTCGAGCTGCAATCTGAAATACACTGTTGTGCATATCCTTGCATAAACACATATATATATTTCAAAAATTATGAAATAAATTGCAAATACTTAACTTTAAAAGGTGTGTCTCATTTTTACAATTTAAATTGGTGCGAATACGACATCATAATTTGGAAAATAAAATTATAAAATCGCCATAATGATCAAATTGAGGAATTAAGAAAATAAAGAATATACTACTTTAAAACACCTTCAAAAAAAAAATTATACTACTTTGAGTCGTTTATACCTCCAAAGGCCCAATAAGGCCGAGATAGCCCATTTTCGGTACTGGGCCTCTAATGGCCCAATAAGACCAAAAAGAACACGCCCGAAGCTGAGCTTCGGCCGATCGCTGCGGTGCTTGGGTCTGTGATCACTGTTCAGTAATGTAAAAACCGAGAGTCTGGTGAAAGAGAGGGAAATGGCGGGACTGAGAAGACTGGCGCAATTGAAACCGATAGCCGTAGAAGCGGCGGCCGGAACAGTTTTCGCCGCGAAGTTCCTGTGCGGCCTTCATGTCGCCAACACTTACGTCTGCACCGCCGCTCTCGTAAGTTGAAACTCTCGTCTCTGAAATCCATGTACATTTTTGAGGGCTCGGTTGACCGTCCTGTTCCTGTATGTGTAGACCTACGGTCCCAGCATGCTCCCTACTCTGAATCTAACCGGCGATTTCATTTTGGCCGAGCGAGTCTCCACTCGCTTTGGCAGAGTCGGCGTCGGAGACATTGTCCTCGTGAGGTCCCCTGAGAACCCTCGGAAAGTGATGGCGAAGCGCTTGATGGGCATGGAGGGCGACTCTGTTACCTATGTTGTGGATCCGAAGAACAGTGATAGGTGCGAAACTGTTGTGGTATGGCTGCTTAGAATTGCTCTTCCGTGCTTAATTTAAAAAAAAAAATTGCGTGTTTTTTAATTGTTGTGCTAAGAATTGTGCCCTACATTTGGCTACTGTAATTTCAATTTCATTCTCATATTGCTTTAGAATGTGAATGTGTGTGTAGGTTCCCAAGGGCCATGTTTGGATAGAGGGAGATAATATTTATGATTCAAATGATTCAAGACGTTTTGGGGCTGTCCCATATGGTCTTCTGCAAGGGAAAATATTCTGGAGGGTGAGTAAGATTGATTTCCTTCTTCCCTCATTTGGTTTTTTCTTTAAGAAGGATAAATGTTCTATTTCCTTTTCATCCAGCAAAGTGGTCGTTGGTCCAGTAATAATATTCAATTTGTATGGTTCTTGGTTCTGTTTGCATTAGTTTATGAGGTGATAATGAAGTTGAAAGTGTAGAATGTAGTATCTTGGATAAGGAATTTAAGATAATGGTGAGTAATAACTTTATCATTATTCATCTATATCTTGTTTACCATGGTAGATATTCTCTCAACTGGTTGGTTACAACTTAGGCTTGTTTGGGAAACTGCTGGCAACAATTTTCTGCTTTTAGAAACTTTGATAGAATGGCTTGTAAAAGTTAAAATTATTCACTTGAAATCTGTATTCGCAGATCAATAATTTTGCAAAAAAACAATTTGTTTTGCAGTAACTTGTGAAAAAAAAAAACTAAAAAGAATAAGAGAAAACTAGTACTTAAAAGGGCCAGAGACTAAAAATTGCTGTAACTCATACCAAATAGTCATAGATGAAGCCCTACATCTAGGTGAAATTATGAAAGAAAACTTAGTTTTGTGTATTTACTAATCGCACTTTTATGGATTTATGATTTAAAATTTGTAAGTTACAACTTGAGCTAAGTATTCTCTGTTCATTTTAGATTTTGGTATCTGATTTTGGTTGTAGTTTGTAAGTATGTAATTGCTTTTTTTGGTCTTAAAATAGCTTATAATATCTTTCTTCTGTGTAGATATGGCCACCTAAAAGTTTTGGACCGTTGGAGAAGAGAAAATCGAATGAGACTGTTTTGTGAGGTAAGCTCAAGTATTTATTAGGTAGAAATTCAACCTTTTGGTCCATGGATGCCTTCATGTCAGTATGTCACTTGTTATATTTTTCATTGTCATTTGGGAATTATTTATTATGATTTATTTGATGACATTCTCATTTTGTGCTTCTTTTTAATTCTATTATTTGAACAGTTTCTGATTGAAAAGAATCACTTTTGAACATTTGGTTATATGGACACTAGTTAGGTTATTGTTTTTTAGAAATATTTCTAATTCATTGAATTCTCGACAGATAATGACCTTAATTGAACAAGATCTATTCTATTGGTTGTACATTTTTGTCATTGAGCTCTAATGACTTATGGACAGAGAAAGTATGGTTTCCTCTTTTTATCTAGTTTCTAATTTTGCAAAAAGTTAACAAGCTATCCCTTTTTTCTTTTTAATATTGTATATGAGTCTTGTAGTACACATGAACATCATGTAAAATGAGAACCATGAAAATTCTTAATGAAACTTCTGTAAAATATATTTTTTTCTCTTTTAAGGGTAATAAAAGCATTAGATATAGCGAAAGTGTCAACAAAGAAGACTTGGTAACCAAATGTAATTATTTTTATTTTTATTTTTAAAATTTTGATTAGTTGTTGTAACTTGTAAGCCAAAGGTTTTTATTTCCCAGTGAGGCACACGATGATAACCAAGCAAGTGAAAAGAGAAAAATGGAGATTGTTTGTTTTGTTCTGGTGTTGGATATGAACACATGAAGAAAATTTCACAAATTCAATTTCGAAAACTTTTTGTCTATTTTTGATCTTCAGAAGCTATTTCTTTATCGTTGTCGTTGTATTCATCGATATTGCTTCATCTCTAGATGTAGGTGTTGTATTCATCAATATTGCTTCACCTCTAGATGTAGGTGATTTACGAAGACGTATCGGTATTCTTCATCTTGTTATGAATCTTCATTAGTTCATTCCAGAATTCTTTCTGTATTTCTCATTATCTATTGAAGCCTTGCTGATTGAATGTTCCTGTTCTCTTCCTCCATCACAACTCATCTCTCAAACATTTTCCAATCTCATGTTAAACTATGAACGACAATCAAACAGAGTCATTGAGAAGGGATCCATAGCGTATGTAACATGTTCTCCATTTTGTTGTAAGAGGATGTCCGTTTTTTTAATCGACAACGTTGTAATCTTCCTTGGTCTAGTATGATCTTTGTTATTGTTTCCTTGCCAAAATATATGTGTAGAAGTACGATCTCTTTTTGTTAAACTTGAACAGGAGTTTGGATGAGGATCAGATGAGATTTTTGTCCTCCAAACTACATGGAATAAAGGAAAAGTTTCCCATCCTCAAACAAATTCTATTTCTTAAACTCTATTAATTTTTGTTTTAATCGTAATTGTAAAACCATGTAGAGTTTAATATAGGAGGCCTGCCCATAGAAAACTGCAGTATACAATGGGAAAGATTCTTCCTTGTAAAACTGAGAGAATAAAAACGGAAAGAGAGAGAATGAAGGAAGTTACAGAGTCAATTAATTAGAAAAAAGTTAAAACTTTAGTTTTTTTAATATATAATTTCCATCAATTTCTAAAAGTTTTAATTGTATATAAAAAATAATAATAATAAATTTAAGCAACTCGCGCAGAGGATTTTTGTTTTTTTTTTTTAATTGAGGGAAATCAAATTGATTGAACACAAATATTATGATTGCTTCGCAGTAAATTTAAAATGTTCAATATTATGTAGGTTACATGATAAATATTTAAAACAATTATAGTCATGAGGAAATTAATTGTAACAATGTGCATTACAATGGTAGATTGTTATTTGAAAATATTAACACTTGAATTTAGTGATTAAAGCCACAATTATTAACAGTTTCGTTTTTACTTTCATTTTTAAAAAATCAAACTTCCTTAGCAAATTTTTTGTTTCCTAATCTATTTTTGAAAAAGTATTTTCAAAATTCTAGCTAAAAAATAGTAGTTCTAAAACATCTTTGGAAAAATTTTTCCTTATCCTAAATCAAGATTTATCTTTAAAATTTTAGTTTCACTTAATTGAACTCTAGACTATTATTTGAGAAAAATAATATACTCTCAACTTGGCTAAGTAATGAAATTAAATTAATACCCTCCATTATTTTATAAATAGTTTTAATTATGACTAGTTTACTGGGCATTTTAATGTTGAACGAGCCTATTTTTTGTATTGATTTTTCTAGCTGCGTTGGACCTTATTTATTATTATTATTATTATTATTATTTAAGGTCTGAACATTCTAGCAGTTGGAGTTTAGTTTAAGTACTTTTTTTTTTATCTGTTTGATTTTTCATAATGAGCATATAAATATGTACATAAAACTTCAATTCTACAAAATAGACAATAAATTATTAATAATAAAATTTGACAATATGAAATGCCAACTAAAGAAAGACTCATAATAAAAACGGGATTTAGAAAATTAGAGAGAGTGTAGTGTATGAAGTGGACAACTCAGAGTCATTAAATGTCTAACGTTGTTACAACACAAACTTAGTCCCACAAAGCTCTACTCGACCTACTATATATATCAATCAAAATTCAATAACAAAAACAAAAGAGACCATCGCAATTCAAGCAAAAATATCAAAAGAAAACCAACATTTCAGCCTCATCCCTTCCACTCTCTCCACCCCTAAGAACGCTTCCATGGAGGGCAAGAAGCAAACAAAGGGCCGACAAAAGATCGAAATGAAGAAGATAGAAAACGAGGACGATCGACTGATAACGTTCTCGAAGCGCAGGTCAGGCATCTACAAGAAGGCGAGCGAACTAGCAACACTATGCGGGGCTGAAGTCGGTGTCGTCGTATTCTCACCCGCGGGTAAGCCCTTCTCGTTTGCTCATCCCTCGATCGAATCCGTGGCCAACAAGTTCATCAACGAAACGCCGCAGCCCAACGACAACACTCACCCTCTCGTGGAAGCTCACAGGCGGGTGAGGATAAACGAGTTGAACCAACAACACAATCAACTTTTGAGCCAACTCGAGGCAGAGAAGGAAAAAGGGAAGGCACTAGAGAAAATGAAGAAGGTGAGAGGAAATAGTAATGGGCGTGGTTGGTGGGAGACTCCCACAGAGGAAATGGGGATGGAAGAGCTTCAACAAGTGGATGCTTCATTAGGAGATTTGTACACAAATGTATGCCATCAATTGAGAGAGAGAGGAGTCATTGGATCTTCTTCTTCTTCTTATTCTTCCATGCCCTTTAATGGAGCTGGTGAAGAAACTATTCCCTTTAACATTTTGGCAAATGGGCCTCCACCTCCTACTAATGCTTATCTCCCCCATGCCTTTGATTATGGACAAGATCAACTTCCATGAACAAACATGTTCTCGAGGCATCGGGAATGGGAGTGATTTCACTTTCGTCGTTTTCTAAAAGTCAYTGCTATTATTTCATCGTCAAATRGGTGTATGTTCGGGAGTGATTTTAGTAGRATCAAAATCACTTTCATTTGAAACAATATTGGAGGATGACAAAAGCACTCCCAAACATGCTCTTTATCTGGTTTTTGTAATGTTTCTTCATTTCGTATTTTCTTTTGTCGAGGTTGTTCTTATCAGTCAAACGGGGTCTTTTGTTTCGTGTTTCCTTAAAAAGTCAAATGAGGGGATCAAACTTAGTCTCTAGTTCTTTTGATGTTTGTGTTTTTCCTTTAATTTGGTGGGGATGTGACTGCGAGGTTATGTCTAGGGTTTTTTTTATGGTTAAGGAATGTATGTGTATGCACCTACCAACATAAGCGAGTTTTTGTGTGTGTTTTTCCAAATTTGACTTAAATTAATGAATATTATTCATCGTTGAGATATATTATATTTTGTGCGATAATTATCATAGAGGAAAAGAATATTATCATTTATATTACATTAAATATACATATATATTAATCTCAATTCGATCCTTCTTTTTATTTTTATATTTTTATCATATATAGGTCATGATGAAACTTTTTGCATTTTAGAGACGTTGATATTCTAATTTGTTGTTTTAATTAAGAAATGATGCTATATTAACATATAGAGTTTTATTTTTTCAAAGGAAAGAGATAAATTTGGCCAACTTGACTAAGTTTTTTACTTCTTTATTCTTACTTCAAAATTTTTAAGAAGAGTCATAGGAAAATCTATTATTTTGTTAACTTGTTTTGAATAATTTTCTTTGTTGAGCCAATTTTTTTTGTAACTATACAATAAGTACATTATTCCAACATATAAAATATCCATATAAAATTAGTTTAAAAAAATAAGAAAGAAAAAAAAACTAAGTACATTAAGTCACATTGCTAGAGTTCGAATTGAGGGCATCATATATATAAACTATAGTAATTTCAAATTTTTAAATAAAATTGTTTAAAAAAATAGGCAACAACCCATCATGAAATGAGACCTTACTAATGATGTTTATATTTTTTTTTCTTGAAAATATTTTTATATCTTTGAAATTTCAAAATCAATAAATAAACATATATATTTTGAAATTTAAGTAAGATTTCGAAAAACATTCTAATAAAATGAAATACATTTATCACAAAGGGACTATAGCAAAGAAACTAAGTATTTCTTAATCAAGTCACTTTTGAGTCTCATATTTATATTTGATTATTTGATTAGAGAAAATCTACTTTTTAAGAGGAAATATCTTATAAAAAAAGAAACATGTGTTATCATCGATATAGAGGAATTCCTTACTCTTTTGAGTTGTCACAACGAACTACATCATGTTTTGAATGCCCAAAATAGAAAGAACATGACGAAGACAAATTCATAAATAAACCAAATCTTATTATGTCAATCACTAATTCCGATGTAATTTATACATTTATGATCAACAACATAAATTTAAAATATAATATAAATTTGTCTTTTTATATAAAAGATAAATTTGTTATTGTTTTTTCTTATATATATAACTTTCATATTATTTACAAAAAGATGTATTATTTTGAACAAATATATCAACTTTTCGTGTCTACTATTGGACAAAGAAACCCAACAAAATTATTCTTTTTCACAAAGGAAAAAGGAAAAAAAAAAAGGGTTTTCTGCAGTGTCAGTCATTTTGATGCTTCAAATTAATGTGTGCTGTCCTTAATAATAAATTTTTACAGAACCCAATTAAGGAAGTCAAAAATTCCAGCAAGGCAACCTTAAATTTGTGTTTTGTTTATCCCTTCATGCACATATTATTATCCATATAATTTGAATTTAGCTCAAACAAACAGAGTCCATGCAGCTGTTACAAAGTGGAGATACAGATGGAGTGAGTTGAAATTTGAATTTGAAGCAAAAAGGGAGCGTTTCATGGTACTTACAAGAAGACAAATAAACTGAAATTATTGCTTCAGTTAACTCTGTTTGTTGTTTTGTTAATTAGCAATTTGAGCATTTCCAAAACCAGGGTCAAAACAACCATTTTCAACTTCAACCTCAACCCCAACCCCGACTTTCATGGGAAAATGTAGGGGTGTAATCAGTTCGGGTCAAACTGACCCGACCCAAAATCGTTCGGGTCAAATTCAATCCGAACCGAACTCGTTTGGGTCAAGCAATAATAATAATAATTGTTGCTGTGAAAATCTAGCTTGTCTACGTGTTCTTCGATTGAGGATTGTCGAACAAACTAAACTTACAACGACGAATCTCAACACTAGTGTGATGCTCTGGCTAATGTATGTCAATGATGAAGTTAGTAATCGTAAGAGATGAGAAAAACGGTAAGCACCTTAATATTTAGTGATTATTTTTTCACTTACCATGTAGTCATAGTATCTCATCTCTTTTATAGGTGTTGGAACCGACTAGAGAGGATGCTTGACGCGAGACGTGGTGGGGCCGTTTGTGTACGAGCTCTAATGGGCTATTGATGGACGTTCCTAGCGCGTGGTGGCATCCCCGTTGCGCATCACCCTAACCCACTCCAGATGCCTTGCAATAGGGTGTGTCGCATACTAGACTGTACGCTTCTGCCAGTATTATCATCGCTCCCTTTGTTGATCGTATGTCCGTAGGAATTGGCCACCACGACTATATTTCCTACTCAATTTTCACCCTCAACGATACTATTATATTGCTAGAAGTTTTAACATTTAAATGAGAAGGTAGTAAAAAAAATTCTGTATTAAACGTAGTTATTTTTGTTAATTAAGGTGTTAAAATTTATGTAATGAATTCACCAAGTCTAAAAATCTTATAAATATCCCTCTTACTCATTCTAAAAAATATAATCTATAGAATATATTTTCTATCTTCTATATATTTTCTATTTCAAATGTAATTGACTACAAAAAGTATTGTTGTATAGTGTTTTAAGCTCAATTTCTGTTAAAACGGACGTAGTTCAACGGTATTTAACATATATCTCAAATTAAGAGATTGCGATTTTGATCACCGTCCAATGTATTGTAATAAAAAAATACAATTTATTAATGCAGAAAAATAAAGTAATAAAGCATTAGATATAATATCTTTCTAGTTTCTCTTAAAAAACTCGTGATCTTTTAAGGAAATTATTATTTTACTCCAAGCCTGCTTGTATCTAGATTTTATTAATTGTTATCTTTCATTCTTCTAAAAACTTCTATTAAGTATAATAAAGTAAAAAAAAAATGAAATAAATGTTTTTAGGGTTGATATATTGGAATCGAAAACTTTCCTTTATCCCACATATATTATATTACATACAAAAAGAGATGTTAAAAAAAAACTCGACAATCCAACGAACCTGACGAACCATAAGGATTGGATTGGGTTAGATAAAGTCTTGGGTTGGATTGGGTTGTGATTTTCCCAACTCGATCGGGTTGGATTGGGTCCCGGTTCAACCTTAAAATAATCGGGTCAACCCAATCCAACCCGAATTTATGCATATATGTGTATTTTTCTTAATTATATATATAATAATATATTTATCTTTAATGTTATCGTCCATTTAATGTTAATCATCGTCCATCATTTAAGGTTTTCATATTTATATGCTTCCATTTTTTTTATATTAATTTCAACTGTTCATTAAGTTTTAATTCTAACTCCCCGTCGCCGCCGTGATAATAAAAAATTAAAAAAAAAAACACAAATCAACAACCCAACCCGAAAATATTGGGTTGGGTTGGATTGAGTTGACCATCCAATTTAAACCCGACGATTTCTATATATGGTCAATCCGAAAATTCTGATGGGTCCTAAAATCCCTCCTACCCCGACCCACCCTTTAAACACCCCTACATACATATGTACATTATACCTTGAAAATTGTAACAAAAGAAAAAAGAAAAAAAAGAAAGAGAAAAGAAAAAGAATGTAAATGGAATAACATATATAAAACAAGCAGTCACAATTTTCGAAATTCCGCTCCACTTTCCTTTTTGAACTTTTGCGGAAATCCAGTGAATGCATAACACGTGTATGGAATTTTACATAATTTTTTTTTATATTTTCTCTGCTTTTCTTATTTTCAGTGTGCCTTTTGAAACAAAGATCATATTCTCTTCTATTTATACTAATTTCCAATTAATGTGAATTTTAAAGTGTGTTATTCAAGTATTTATTTAAAAAGAAAAAAGAAAGTAATGCTTGCCATTTTGTCTTGAAATAAAAGATACACAAGTGTTATAAAACTAACAACAAGAAGAAGAGATAGAAGAGGAAGAAGGGAGAAAAGAGATTTCTTTATTGAGTTGCGTGAGATCATATTTACAAAACCCCATATAACCATTATAAATTATAAGGCTACAATAATAACATGTGTTTACAACCTCGTCAAACCACCAATCTTGATATACATAGGTTACAAAATCTACCATAATTGAGATGTGATACTCATAAGAACAACGAGAGTTCATAATCTATAGATGATTATGAACATCTACATTATTACCATATATATTTATAATAAAAAGATTATAGTTATATGAATAAAAGGAATAATTTAATTTATAAAGGATGTTTAAACTAGGGGTATAAATGGTAGGCCAAAAAACCGACCGGATCAATCGAAACTGGCTAAAGTGATGTTGGTCGACGGTCAGTTTGGAAATTTCCAAAACTTTAGGTTGGCGGTCAGCCAGGGTAAACAACTAGAGCTCAGCTCATGGTATTTTTGGAATCGAATATTTGGAAAAGTTTTATCTTTTTGTAAACATTATCTTTTTAGAATATTTATGAATTTGTCGCCATTTCCTTTCAGTTTAGGCATCTAAAGCCGGTAACTAAGGTTCGAATGGTTCCTTTTGTTTTCCTACCGTGAGAACTGCTTTTGAATTATGTGATACAAACTGCGAAAATTTTTCAAATAATACTTTTATAGCTTTTAATATTTTCATATTCTAAATTCGAAACTTTTAGATGCAAAATTATATTAAAAAGGATAAAAATTTGGATAAATATATTATTTTATGTTATAAATTCATTTTATTTTTATTAAAATTAAAATATGTAAAAGATAATATATTATAAATTATATAATATTGTTAAAATAATAATTATACAAATTTTATAACATATATATTAATTAATTAATTAATAATATTTTAAATTTAAATAAACATTTAATTGGTAATTATCTCTACTTTTCAAATATATTACTAAACATATGTCCAACAATTTTTAAATTGTGATTCAATTTCTAAATATGTTATAAAACACATGTTAAAAAAATATTGAAAACATAAAATATAATTACGATTTTCATTGAATTCGTTGCTTTTAGATTCCTGTTTTCATATCTAAATTCACCCTAACTTATTACTTATTACGTAAACTCAATTTCCAACTTTAAAAAAAATGAAAACGTTATACTAAATAACATAAAATAAAGATGTTTTTTATCTTTTTTTTTAAATATCAAAAAGTGATTTTTAATTAGTTTAATGTGATTGTATAAGTTTTTATAAAGCTTTAACTTAGTTCTATATATATAAATACATAAAATTTTTGGTACTATTTTTGTAATTCTCTGAAAAAGAAATATTTTCACAAGGGTGTGAATCAATTGACCTCCATTTTCGAAAGGGAAGGATTAGGTCATTTTTCTTTGTTTCAGTACAACAATTTGTGGATCAAACTTCTGATCTCAAGAAAAGGAAGTATATGATAATTATCGAGTTATGTTGATGTTGATAAAGATTACATCATTACAAAAGAAAAAAAAATACGGAGGACAAGATGAAAGAAGAAAATGGGGAAGGAAAATTGACCGCTTGACTATCTTAAATTCAAAAGTTAAAAAGAAAAAGAAACTAAGATTTTAAATTGTTTCCCAACCCTAACTGAAAGATTATAAAATATAAAAAAGTTTACGAAACCGTCTTTATTAAAATTGATGGCTCCACTCCTAATTATGGGAAGTTAAGTCATTTGACCTAACAATTATTAAAGGAAAGTGAAAAAAGAAAAAAAAAAGTAAACTAACTCTGGAAGAAAAAAATCAAAACTCAAAATCCTACTGAAAAATATTAAATTTTCATCCCTACATTAAAATTTCTATATATCAATAAATTCAACCTGGATATAAATAGTTAATCAATATTTTTATTATGTATTGTAAAAAAATCGACGATTTATTACAAAATATCAAAAAAATATTATTAATATATTCATATTATTAATAGTAAAAATTTTAAATTGATTTAAAAACAAGTAAATTTAAATAAAAATTATAATTCTTTCAAAATATCCATACATTTCATCAGATATTTCTATTTCATAAAATTGACACATCTAACGTTAAAGTAATAAATAAGTATTTTATTAATTATAAAACTAAATGTTAGACGAGTCAATTTTTTCCATACAAAACGTTAAATGTGTCAATTTTTTATTTTATTTTTTTTCCTTTGACGTTTTGTATGGAAAGAGGAAAGCCGGAAGAGAGAAGGAGGACTGCCCAACTAACTACGCGCAGCAAAATTAGAATTTTATTATCAAAATTTAATATCATCAGCCGTCATCACATGCGAAGTGGATGGGATCTTCTTAAATTTCGGTTGGAAGGGTTGAATTTCATGAAAATATCCATGTAAATATTTATAAAATGTCGATGTCCAGTAGAATTTCGAGAAATTAAAAAATCATCAAAAAAATATTTAAATCAACAAATATATATTTTTCTCCTTCAAAATAAGTTAAAAATGACTAATACTAATATTATGTATATACTAGTGACATTTTGTTGATATTTTATATTTTCTGTCGAATTTTTTATACTATAATTGAAATATCGATTTACATACTTCTAGTGTCGACATCGAAACTATTGATACGTTGACATATCAATAGAAATATCGACATGTCGACGGATATTTAATACTATGCGTACAATACAAATCTAATGGAAAAAAAATGCAAAATATTTGTTTAGTCTATAATATTATGGTTTTTTTTCAGTTTAATCCTTATATTTTAATATTTTTAAGTTTATTAAAAATGTGGTCGATAAGAGAGAATTTTCTAATGTCTACTAAAAATTTTGTAGAAATGTATAGAAATTTTGATTTTGAATGGCTTCTAGTAATCTATTTTATCATCTAAATTTATATCAATCTCTCTAATTATCAGGTCATGTAAATTTACCATTAGCGAATTTTGAAGTTCACCAAGAAGGTATAATTGAGAAATATTAAAACATAGTCATTAAATTGAAAATTTTTAAATATTATAAACTAAATTGAAAATATTGAAATATTAGGATATGTGGGATAACATTTCCGATTTTGTTAATTTTTTTTTTTTTGGAAATATAAGCCTTTAGCAACTATTTGTGTTTCTTTATTTCTCGTTTTTTTTAGAAATATTTCTAAAATTGTATAGAAATTCTGGAAACAACGAAATCGAATTTATTATTTCTTGTTATCATTTTCAATTTTTTTAAAACATAAATAAATATATTGTTTTAAATAAATATTGAAAAGTTATAATAGCATAAAAATAATTTAAAAGAAATTCATTTTCATCTAATTTTTTTAATTTGAAATTTAACGATTACTTTGTTTTTTTAACAAAAAATAGATACGAAGTACATTAATAATAATAATAATAATAAACAAACGGAAACATTAAAGCGGAGACTAAATCCATGTTTCACTTTTAACTTCAACTTTAGCCAAAACTTGATATGGCCACTCCTCTTCCGGAACCGAATGAGTGGAAGCAGCAAAAACTTGGAGGCTGGAAATAACAAGTTCCCACTCTTCTTTCTCTTCTACACGTTTGACCAATCAAAACAGCGGAGACCAGCGCCAAAAGCGAAAACTACCAAAATACCCTTGAGGAATCTCAGAAGCCCCTCCTAATCCCCACACGCCCAATTTTTAGGCATTTTCCTTAGCGTTTTCCTTTTTGGTTTATCTGGAATGTTGAAGTTGAATCGTCGGCCTCAAGCAAAGCAAATGGATCTCCCACCACTTCCTCTCTCTGTATATAAACCAAAAGTTCATACCGAGTAATCGAGTTTAAGAGAGAGAAATTCAGCGCGGGTTTTAGAGCGAGAGAGAGAAAGTACAGCGATGGATGATGCGATTGCGATTGGCCGGATCAAGAAGACGAAGAAGGGGAGATCCTTCAGCTTCCGGAGGCTAAGAGAGTCGTGGAAGTGGAAATTCCTTCGGGATTTCAAGAGGAAGAGATTGAATCTCCACATTGGTTTCTTGGACGCCATCATCTTCCGAATCGCCTCCCTGTTTGAGGCCATTGCGTTGGTAGGTATCGCCGGCTTCTTCTTCCTCTGTTGTGGCTGCCACTTCTGATCGATCCTCCCAAACTGAATCGATCAATTCGTATGTAATCTAATCTCTGTTTGTAATTAATTAATATATATGAGTTTTCTTCTTCCGTTTTTCCAGTCATTCTCTTGTCAATCAATTGTCTGAATCTCTGGCAAACGTCGATCAGCTTTATTTCCAGATTTTCTAGTTTCTTTTTCTTTTTCAATCGTTTTAATAAGAATGCTTCATAGGTTCGCAAGCAAAACTCTCGAGAGTTCCGAGTTATATTCAATTCATTATAAAATTGTATTATATATTGAAGATTTTGAGTTTGTTGGTTGGTAGATAGCGAGGGGATAAAGAATTTCTCCGCAATAGTTAAGGTGAAGATAATTTGAAATTAATTTCCTTGAAGAATTTCTGGAGGAATTAAATATATTTTTCCATAAGAATGAAGAAATGAATAAATTAGTTGGGAAATGGGAATATGGTGAAAACCAAGCTGGTCATCCATGACGACGGAGGAAGAGTCGTTGTCAGGAAACTGAATATTTTTTTTCCAACTGTCTCTAATTATTCCAATATTAGAGCTTTCACGTTGTCTCCTCTCCTCTCTGGCAATATTCGCTTTTCTCTTTTGTATTCTTTTGAAATATTTTACTTTTGCCCATTAATATATATCTTGAATTTAATAATTAATATATATCTTGAACCAATAGGCTGCAATTTCAATTCCTCATTCTCACGCATGTAATACCATATTTTAATAGACGTTAATAACATTTTCTTTATTTATTATGAGATGAATATTTGAATTTTCATCCTAAGACCTGATTCTATATTTTAAACCTTGGATAACTTTCATTAATATTGTTCTTTCTCTTATCTTTGAATTTCAAAATGGCTATTTTAATCTTAAACTCATTTTAATTCTTTTAACTTTTAAAATATCTATTTTAATTTATGAACTTAAAAATAAATAATTATTTTGGTCCTTGCATTGTTTTATAGTTATTGGTTGATCATTGTTAAAATATCTATTTTAATTTATGAACTTAAAAATAAATAATTATTTTGGTCCTTGCATTATTTTATGGTTAGTGGTTGATCATTCATTTTGATGGATTTTTTTTGGTACAACGTGTGGGGTGAGGCATCGAACTCACAACCTTTTGATTAAATATATATGCATTTATTTGATGTATTGATGGTGTGACTTTGAGTATGTATATTAATATCCTGACGTGAGCTTATAGTAAGGTTATGGATAAAAGTGATAGAATAATAGAAAATATCAAATTAATGTTTCTTTTGTTAGTACAACAAGTGGGTTGGGAGATTCGAACTCGTGATTGGATTGATATTAATGTACTGTCGTGAACTTGTATAATGAGTCTGTGAATATTAAATGATAGAATAATAACAAACATATCAAAATAATGTTTCTTTTTTTAGGGCAAAATACATTTTTGGTAGGTAGGTGTCTACTTGGTCCTTGAAGTTTCAAAATGAACACTTTTGGTTCCTGAGGTTTGAGATAAGTGTCTAATTGGTCCCTAAAATTTCAAAATGAACACTTTTGGTCCTTGAAGTTTAAAGTAGGTGTCAACTTGGTCCCTCAAGTTTTAAAATAAACACTTTTGGTTCTTGAAGTTTGAGAAATAGTTCTAAATGGTCCCTGATTTTTTTTAGCTGTTAATTAACTAATATTATAACGACGTGGCAAATTGTAATTAAATTGTTTGTTATAGTTGCTGATGTGACAAATTATATTAATTAAATGATATATATCCGGTATGAATGGCGGACGATGGCGGCAAAGACGTGGTGGTCACCGGAAAAGGGTGAGAGGAAGAGAGAGGAAAAGATGAGGAGAGGAGGGAGAGAACACCATCATCTACACATATATTATTTAATTAATATAATTTGTCACATCAGCAACTACAATAAACAATTTAATTGCAATTTGTTACGTCATTTTAATATTAGTTAATTAACAGTAAAAAAAGGACCATTTATAACTATTTCTCAAACTTCAGAGACCAAAAGTATTCATTTTAAAACTTTAGTGACTAATTAGACACCTACCTCAAACCTCAAGGAGCAAAAGTGTTCATTTTGAAATTTCAGGGACCAAATAGACACCTACCTCAAACCTCATGGACCAAAAATGTATTTTGTCCTTTTTTTAGTACAACAAATGTCAGAGACATTATCAATGAACTAAGTTCGTGTTGGCAAATAATGATTGTTTTTACCGTTTAATTATTAAAATAAAATAAATTTGAAAGCTTGGTTGTTGAAATAAGAATTAAACTTAAAATATAGTAAAAGTTGAACCCAAAAATATAACTCAACTCTAAATAACATTTATTTTATCTATTTCTTTTCTTACGTTAGAGATTGAAATTCCCGTGACCTCACATTTTTTGTACTAAAAATTATGAAGGATAGAAATTACATGTAACATATTTGTTTCCAAAAGTAGAGCGAAACTTCGAAGCTAAATCTAGGAACATTAATTGGATAAACGCGTTACACATCATCATTACTCTTCGACATGTTATTCAACTTCAAATTTATTATTATTGAGTAGAGGGATTCATTTGGAACTTTCTAAAACACAAGGGCGATATTAAAAAAATAAATAAATGTTGCGGATTGAAGTTGACAAATTAGATCATAATGATATATTTAACTAAAATAAAACAAATTAAAGTAGGACCAACAATTATTCAAAGTCAAAATCATTATTTGGTTTAAATCGATTTTTGAAACTTAATAAAGTTTTGACCAGGAATAAAATATAAATTGTGGGACATAAACATTGGTTACGTAGCAATTTATAATATATAAGAAAAGGTGAATATTCTTTCGGTATATTTTATGAGATATTTTCGGATGAGTTTGTATTTTATTTTTTAGTATAACAAGGGTGGATTGTGAAGATTTAAACATTTCACTTCAAAAGAATGAATTATATGTGTTTACTGCTGAGTTATATTCAAGTTGAACTTATAACCATTAATATAATTCAATGTACGTGGGTGTTGGATAATTTGGAATATTCTACCAAAATTGAAATCCCAAATTCCTAATGTTATCTCGAAAAATTCGAGTGGCTAGTGGAATATAAATGGATGAATATTCTTGTGTGACGGTGAGGTTTGTTGATATTCATGAGGCTCTCGTGGCTTGTCTACAAGCACTCGAGCTACCAATGGTTGGTCTCTTTCACCTTCAGGATGGTGTAAAGTACATGTTGATGCAGCGTATAAGGGAAAGAACTATGAGAATAGGTATTGGAGATATTTTTTGAGATGAGCATGGGAGGATCCAAGCGACCCTATCAATAGTTGTATTCTCCCTTCTCATTGAATCTTTGGTCGTACTTGAGGCTTTACGACTTGTAATTAGACTAAATCTACAAGAGCTCGTGGTTGAATCAAACTCAACTTAGGTGATAGGGCTCATTAACGGGATATTGAAAGGATTAATGGAGTTAATATATACCTAAATTGAAGACATTTAAAATTTGGTGAGGAAGGATCAAAAACACTGTGTTTGTCTATGTTGGATGAGGTTTCAACCATGAGCTTGCCAAATTCGCTTCAAACAACTTTGTTTACACTCGTGGATGTACGATTTTTGGGAAGAAAACTCATAATTTACATGTAGCCCAAGTGACATTCACATCTTATAGAGTGAAACTGTTGTCAAAAAAAAAAAGTAACACATATTATATTATAGGTAAGAAATAAAGGTAGGTTTAAATGTTATTTTTTGTTTCTATATTTTCTGACTTTTGTTCATTTTAGACTATGTATTTTCAAAATATCTATTTTGATCTATGTGTTTTTAATTTTTATTAATTTTAGTCTATGTGTTTTCAAAATTTTCGTTTTAGTCCCTATTTATAAAATGTTAACACACATTTTATAGATAATGTAAATCATTTAAAACAAATTTATACATATATTTCAAAAAATTCATCGAGTGAATTATCATGTTAAAATTTTGAAGAAAAAAAAACAAATTAGATAAAAATAAAAAATAAAAGGACAAAATAATCTCTTTCTAAAAATATGGACGAACCAAAATAAAAGGAAATTGCAAAGACTAAAATAAATGAAAATTGGACAACTTCTCGAAATCACGAAGACGAAAATATTAATTTCGTACTAAAAAAAACCATTTAATTACAATTTGAGTAAATACAATGTCCGGGGTTTTGCAATTTTGATGCATAAATAAATATCTTATTCTTCAGAGCGGGTTCTGTAGCAGAAGATAACTGCCGGAGGCACCGCCTTCTTATCTGTTCCCGCTTCTTCATCCTCGCCTGCAAAAACCCCGCCACAGAAAAAGAGATGCAGACCTCAATCTGCTCGCCCTCTTCATCTTCTTCTCTCGCCATTTTGAAGCTTAACCAGAATCCTCTTCTAGGTCACACTGTTTCTCCCCGTTTTCCCCTAAAAAGAAGACCCGCTTCCACTACCCGAGCACGTCTATCCGCCCATAGGGAATCAGTGTTGAAGGATTTTCAGGATCGACGAGCTCTCAAGGTACTTCTAAATCAGTCGCCGCTTTTGCTCTTTCAAATTTCATTTTCTGACTTCAATTGAAAGAAAATGTGGTATTGTGATGTCCGAAGGTGCTGGTTTCATTTTTCTTTTCTTATCCGCATTTGAGGATACGGCGATTGAAATTAGAAAAAGGATTGAGAATAGATTTGGTTAGATTCTTATGGTGTTCATATAGCTGTTAGATTGAGGACCGCTTTCTCTGTCTAGTTCTTCAATTAAATTGTATTGTATTTCAGATTATTTCAGGTTTGCAGAATCTGGACAGGGAAAATGTGGCTTCAGTAGTCACTGCAGCAGATAAGGTATTAATAGTCTACCTTTTAAATCTTAGTAATCAAATTTATATTCAAACTCACACATAGAGAAGTACATTATGAATAAATCAAGTGAATATCCATCTTGACCTAACAGTTTTAAGTGTAGGCGGTTTATTGGTAATTTAACAAACTTCATTTATAAACTATCTGCCCTTAGTAAACAAAGTGAAAGTGGTTTGTCCAAAATTACTTTCCCTATATAAAAAATTTGGAAACAGAGTACTGGCCGTGTAAGAGAGAGATGTGATTATGCAAGTCCTGTTCTCACTTATTTTTACCCTATGATCAACATTTCTGAATTTTGTTATCTTCCTGATTGTCTTCTTGAATTATCATCTCATTACCAACTTGTTATAGTTTTAGTGAGTTCAACTGCAATATGTTTTATCCTCAGATATGAAATTCCTCTGGCTAATTCATGCTAATGATAGTGTACCAGCTTCATCATAATTTTCTTTGAGCCAACTAATAGAATCTATTACATCAGACTTAAATATGCAATAAAAAATGATAGTGTACAATGATCTACTGAAATTTAGTTATTTGTTATTCCGGTTTAAAGTTAAAGAAGCAAGTGTAATTTCTCACCAAGTCAAAGTCATCTCTATTCTAGGGAGGAGCAACTCATGTGGATATAGCTTGTGACGCGGAGTTAGTGAAGCTTGCTACTAGTTTAACTACTCTTCCAGTAAGTTCATAAACTCTGATGTCAGAAAAAAATTATGTTCATTATTCTGAAAACTGAATCTTCATCCTTTGTTTGCATGTTCAAAAGTTTTTCACCTAGTAAATTGAATCTTCCTGTTGCAGGTTTGTGTTTCTTCTGTGGATCCTGCACAATTCTTACCTGCTGTTGAAGCTGGAGCATTAATGGTTTGACCACCAATTAAGAAATTACTAAATGAACAAGGGCCTTATCAGAAACTCTATTAATGAAACTAACTTGTATACGAAACTGATGGAAAATGCAGGTTGAAATCGGAAACTACGATTCGTTTTACGAGGCAGGAATAGTTTTCTCTGCAGATCAGGTACAAGACGTTATGTTATCATTATGAACGTGTTCGTATTTGAAGCATTAAGAATCTAACATTGCACTTAATTGAGACAACCTCCAAGCAACAAAATCTTGAATCAAATGGTTTGACCATCAATTGGTGTTTGATTCATGACCTCAACTACTTTGATGCATATATTATTACTTCTATATTATGTTTCTATGCAGATACTAAATCTAACAAAAGAAACTAGGAGATTATTGCCATCTGTCGTCTTATCGGTCACTGTGCCCCACACACTTGGGCTTCCTGATCAGGTTCGAGCAGGCACTAATGCAAGTTAACCAATTTGTCACCAATTCTTTGTAGCTATTCTAACTTAAACTTTGATACATAAACAGGTCAAGCTGGCAGAGTTGCTGGAACAGGAAGGTGCTGACATTATACAAACTGAAGGAGGAAAATGTTCTCATCCTTCAAAGTCTGGTGTGCTTGGCTTGATTGAGAAGGTAAGATACATAATTTATTAGTCGAAGCTTGCAAGATTTATTATACGGAGCCCAAAATAAACGACATTTCAAAATGAATTTGTGACAATCTTTGCCCAAAAACAAGACAAAACCTGAAGTTGAGACAATCACCAGTTAGGGAAATGACTATTTAAATGAAGCGTTCTGCTATATCAAGATGAATCCTCTGCGTGATGTTGTTCAAGTTTTTCCCTTAACAGAAGTTTCTTCTGGTTTTGGTACATGGGCTATTTTCTATTTTCTGCTAAACTATGAAAGAACAAGGGGGAAGAGTCACTCTTTGCCTTATATGACTTCATTGAATATTTACTTTCGCAACCGCTTAGTGAAGTCCTGATACTATTGGTGATTTAAATGTTATAACTTACCTATTTGATTTTGATGATTACAGGCAGCTCCCACATTAGCAGCAGCATACTCAGTCTCAAGGGCTGTAAAGATTCCCGTCATGTGTTCATCTGGATTAAGTTCTGTCACAGCACCTATGGCTATCACAGCTGGGGCCGCAGGCGTGGTATGCGACCTCTTCTCAACCTCTGTTTAGTCTCCTCAGATTGAAATTCTGGGTCTATGAGATAATGTCTGTCAAGAGTTTAACAGAGTGATTTTGATATCTTTATCTAACACAGGGCGTGGGATCAGCAGTTAACAAGCTCAATGATGTAGTAGCAATGATTGCAGAGGTTAGGAGCATTGCGGATTCATTGGCACCATCAGCTGCCAGGCTAAGCAGACCCGATGGCGCGTTTTTGAAAATGTAGATCTATGGTTTTCTTGGGCATATGGGAATATTAGCTTGGCCTCACCTGGGAACGGTAGGAAAACCTTTGCCTTCTAAATTAAGATCCATATGTTTGGCTTTTATCATAACATGCTTTTTGATAAGGTTCCAAAGGATGTTTCCTATTGCCTCCTCTCATGTTAGTAGACACAATAATTTAATAAAAATGTCTAGTTTTGGAAGGACAAGGCATCGAACCTGCATTTATCACCGCATGTGTTTCAAAAGATGACGACTATGTTTCGGAGCAGCAAGAATTTTCCTTTGCAGAAGAACAAAAAGAATTCAAACCTGCAAATCACTAACACTGAAGAATCGAAAAAGAACTCTGCCAGAAGAGCACATTGAAGTGCTGGAAACATACAAAGTAATTATAGTCATATTCTTTGAATCAAGAATACAACTTGACAGTCTCTCGGGGTGAAGCAACTACAATTGGTTAACAAAAGATGTGAGCTCCTAATAAGCATTGAACCAGATCAAAACCTCCTAGTGATCGTTAAAGAAGCCATTTACAGCATTAATTTGTACAGAAAATAAATATTAGTAGTTCTGAAAAGACAGAAAAAWTAAAACGAAATAATGAGCTGGTTGCCCTCGCATGAGCTCTTCCTACAGAATACCAGTTATAACAAACAACAGCTACACAGTTCTATCCATCAATCTCCCAATCTTCCTCAGATTCTTCATCTATTCCACTTTCCTGCAGAAGGTTGTGTAAAAGCTTATTCTCCTATTCAAAGCATAGGAGGATTATTCTGCTGTTTAATGAGAAATCAATAAAACGAACTTACTTGAACGAGATCTGTTGTATAGTGCCCTTGAAATCTAAAAATAATAAAATCACTAAACTATGGTAGAGCACTAGAGCTTACCTTCCTCTTCTTATATTCTGCCATGGCTTTATCAAACTCTGCACGCTTCTCCGTGGCAATATCATAATATTGTACTTTTTCCTGATAAAAGAAACCAAATACTTGGAATTTTTTACGTTGTTGGTCATATTTTTCAATTGCAATAATACAATGTCATAATCAATATTTCATTTATAACGTCTCCATTTAAACTAATAATGAAATAAAAACACTACACTTGCATGTTTTTTGTGTCATCTGAAGAAGGGTTGCAGGTAGATCGATACAAACCAAATTGCTAGGATTCATAACAATCTAAGTTTTGCAAAGAAAATAAATTGGAGTATTCTATCAATCGCTAAATTTGGGACAAGGTTAAGCATCAATATAATATGAACCTCATACGTCATGGTTTTCCACTTCTCTCCACATGCCTTGCCAACCTGAGATATGGAATCGAAGTACCAAATCAACATTTTACTGTAAATGAGCAAGAGAAGAGGATAAACAGACCCACAAATCCAGAGGAATTATAATAAAACTTCCCCTTACATCACGCATTGACTTGACATCTGGATTCTGTTCTTGAAATTCCTTGCGGAAGTCATCCCTTGAGATCGAGAATACAATTTAGTTTTGCAAGCTAAATATGCCAATGCTCATCAAATATAGTATCAAATCATGCTGAAAAGCAATACTGCAAGGCGACACCCAACAAATTAACTACATTTAATGAATCATAAAGTAAACTTGGACTCGAAAGTGGATTTAGATATCTTTTTGCAGATGCATCCAAATGTTGATCCCAAAATTAATGAAATTTAATAAGAGGAAAATTTAAATACAATCAGTATTCTGATACATTTTGACTCTAAATAGTTAAATTTTAGCTCAATTTCTCACTTCAAGTATCTATCACAGAGATTTACAGTAGTTACTAATACAGTTCTACACGTCCATCTCTCTCAAGATACTACAAACATTGGGTTCTCAAAATCATGAGTTCATATCAGCATGAGTCAACATAGCATGCAAGTATCATATCTTAGTTGTATACTTAAACATGGCGGCGGTGAAGGTCTTGAAGGCTCTCGTTGAGTCACAATATTGAACCATATCCACCAAGATATATGCACATGTGCCGACCATATCAAAACCAGCAGTGAATACACATATATTACTTCCTCAACTTCATTGAGTTCAAAGTTAAAGAAGCAGACTTGTAAAAGATGAACAGAAGAGGTACATTGCATCTAAGCAGACAAGCTTCACTATCTTAGATTGAAAGTACTTCATAATTCATATTACCACCACTTAAAAAAAAACCATAAATCAATAACCAATCAAAGCTTTTCATGAAATTTTATAACACCCTTACATCATTTATCATATGTGATGGAACCATGAAAACAAAAACGTTCAGGTGCTACTGACTTGTGCAGTTCAAGTGCTGAAGAAAGTAACTTATTAAATGAGATGACAATAAAAGAGGGAAACTTACAAAAAGTAAAAGAAAGCAGTAGGTGGTTTCTTCGGTTTATTTGCATCAAATTTATCATTCTTCTTCTTCTCCTTTGATTTTGGTTCTTTATTTGTCTTTGCTCTCTTGTCCGAGTTAAATCTACTAGCTCTTGCTGACCTCTTCATCTCTTCACTTCTAACACTTAATCCGGTGTCCCTGAAGGTTTCCACAAAATTTGCAATGAGTGACATACTGAGAGAAAGAGAGGGGGCAAAATATGGATTATTGATCATCYTTATAACACTAAACATCTTTATTAACAGAATGATCTACAGAGGCCTTAGGGGTTGTCTTTTCATATTTTTCACGGTTAGAATTTTACTAGAATTCATACCCTGAATGAACATAAATTCACATAACTGCTTCCCACCATTAAGATGTTTGCCCTAAAACTGTAAAGCAGCCACTCTGAATTCAATTCATCATAACTTCAAGAGGGAAGAATTGCCACTCAAAAGAGCCAAATTGGTTCTATTAATTTAAAAAATTCTAAATAACAGAAGTTGTTCGGTGTGCTCGTTCTTCTCTATTACTTTCTATGATGGTGTTTTCTGGTTTTTATCAGCCAAGAAGAAACTTCAGAAACATATCTCGACAAACGATGACGGTGAATTTAAACGAGAGACATGGAAAGTTTGGTGTTTAGTATTTACTCTTGGGACGTTTCTTCAAACGCTGCGGAAGAAGCACACAGAAGCTGAAGCTGATTTCAGGAGTTTCTTCGCTTTCGCCATTACTGTGCGCCGCCGTCGTCCTTTCGGTCTTCAATTGGTAAGCTCATCACGGCCCGGTTCAGACTCGGTCTTCCAGCGTTTGCTCCGTTTACCGGTTGGGAGTTCTTTTCTTTTTTTATTTTTTTTAATGGAAAATCAATTTAGATAATTGATATCTTTATCCATTTAATTTATGTTTTTTTAATATGAAGATCCAAATCTACGATACTGTCTATTAATTAGGGGCAAGAACTCTTGATCGAAGATACATGCATTGAATTGATATTTCGAGTTCGTATTTAGTTAAAGTGATTTTTCTTTTCCGCTCGTAGGGTGGATGTTCAACGACTTCTAATTTGAAAATACATATTAGATTAATTTAGTTATATTTATATTGTCAAATTTGCAAGCTAAAGTGGTAATTAATGATATCAATGTTTTAAGTGATTGCGTATGGAATAATTTTTTTTTGACAAATTTATTAATCACTAAAGCTGAAATTATTTTTATTTTTCAAAGAAAAATAAAAAAGAGGACAAGAGCACGAAAGAGGAATGAATTGGTTGATAGCCTTGACCGGTCCTATTCAGTCAATTTCGCAGTCGAGTATTGTTGTCAAAGTCTCACTCTCTAAAGAATGAGAAAGACTACATCTAACTCTCTCCAAAAAACTTGAATACCGATGAGATCCGAGCGATTTTTGATGCGACATTTAAATTGAACCATTAAAAAAAAAGATGCCACATTTAAATTGACTGATTTTTGTTAAAATTGGGTAAATATGAAAATGTTTACAAATAAGGTGCAGTTTTGTTTCAAACCCCCAAAAAAAAAGAGAAAAAAAAAAGGAAAAGGAAAAAGAAGGGGCAGTTTTGTTATTAGGGGGCACTTGTGAAAATTTTCAAAAAATTTAGGCGGCCCATGAGATTGGGCCTATGGGCCTGCGTTATTTTTCAACCGGTTGGGCCGACCTACGTCTAGCCCAGTTGGATGAGGCTGGTAGGAGCCTTCCCGCCAAAAAGTGAACATCCTTCGCGCCAAATCTGAACTCAATGTCTAAAAATAAATAAATAAAATAAAAAAGAAAAGGAACTTGACACGACAGCGCCCAATAGGAAGCCTTCCGTTTCGCGCCTCAGCGTTCTCTCACTCACTTTCCCTCTCTCTGCATCTCCTCCGCCGCCGTTCTCCATCTCCACCGGTTCGTCGACGAAGAAGCAAAGGAAAGGAAAGTTAGGGCCAGGAAAATGGACGTCGGTGAAGAAATTAGGGCAGCTCACAAGCGAGACTTTTTGGAATTCCTTGAACAAGTTGTGCGTTTTTTTTCTCCCTAAATCCTCACTTCACACACTTCTTCTTTCTGTTGCTAATAGTACTCACAATCTCTGGTTGCTTTACTGCATTGATTCAGGTTGGAAAGGGCATTTACATGGACGAGATCAAAGCTATGATTAATCACAAGCGACATCGCCTTATAATCAACATTTCCGATCTTCATTCTTTCAGAGATCTCGGTCCCAGGTTTCTCTGCTTTCTTTCTTCATCATTTCTCTGTCTATTGAACTATTACTCGGTTAATTCCACTTTATAGCCATCGGAGGGTAATAATTGGTTTTAAGTCGTCAAAATCAACTACTAGACCACTTGCCGCAACGAAACGGTTTTATTCTTTGGGACTATGGGGAAGAACGTTAGGTTTATACTGTGATTGTCGCATATTGGCTGGTAACCAAAGAAAATATTGCCTGTACCGAGAGACATAATTGTTTTACGTAGTTTTGTTGGAGCCCCCCCTTACCAGTTGCGTCAGAGTATTTATAGGTCCAGGATGTGAAGTGATGGATTTGTTTTTCTCTTCAGCTCTTTTAGTTTATTTCTCTTCATTTGTCTTTAGGGTTCTCCGGAATCCCAGTGAGTATATTCAACCATTCTGCGATGCAGTCACAGAAACTGCACGCAGTATTGATCCAAAGTACCTCAAGGAGGGAGAGCAAGTTTTGGTGGGCTTTGAGGGCCCCTTTGTTTCTCGCCGCGTCACTCCCAGGGAACTTCTCTCTCAGTTCATTGGCTCCATGGTCTGCGTTGAGGGGATTGTTACTAAATGTAAGATTACTATTTAGCTATTTCATGCTCATCAATCATGATTTTGATTGCCTTTAATAATCGTTTTGATGTTTGTCTAAATTTTCAAGCACGTACCTTTGGTTTCTATAGACCCAGTTAACCCACGAGTGTGGTTGGCGGTTACTGATTATAGGTTCTCTTGTAAGACCAAAAGTTGTTAAAAGCGTTCATTTCTGCCCCACAACTGGGGGCTTTACCAGCCGTGAATATCGTGACATTACATCCAACATGGGCTTGCCCACAGGATCTGTGTATCCCACAAGGGTAACCTCAAATTATTTGTTCTCCAAGTAGTCATGCTTTTAACAATAAAGGAAATTTCGTTGAAATAAGTTATTTTTTCAGGATGATAATGGCAACTTGTTGGTTACTGAGTATGGCTTGTGTAGATATAAAGATCACCAGACCTTATCAATGCAAGAAATGCCTGAGAATTCTGCTCCTGGCCAGCTTCCACGAACCGTGGATGTTATTGTTGAGGATGACTTAGTTGACTGTTGCAAGCCAGGTGACCGTGTTGCTATTGTAGGGATATATAAAGCACTCCCAGGAAAAAGCAAGGGTAGTGTGAATGGAGTATTCAGGTAGCTGCAGGAATGTTGTTTAAGAACGTTTTTGTATTCTTATGTGTGCATCATCCTTTCACTTTCTCTATGAAAGTATGGTTTCTCACTGAAAAAAGAGAGTTTCTGCATGTCTTGCATGTTTAACCCTTTGATGACTTCCAGTAGGAAACTAAACTTTGTAACCTTGTCTTGTAGGACTGTTCTTGTAGCTAACAATGTTTCGTTACTAAACAAAGAGGCAAATGCACCAATATACAGTCCTGAGGACTTGAAGAATATTAAAAAGATAGCTGAAAGGGATGACACATTTGACCTTCTCGGTGATTCTCTTGCACCTTCCATATATGGACATTCATGGATAAAAAAAGCAGTGATACTACTGATGCTTAGTGGAGTGGAGAAGAACTTGAAGAATGGCACCCACTTAAGAGGGTGAGTACCTTCAATCATTTACATTTTCTATTTTATAGAAACAGTACACATACACATATTTTATTTAAGAAAAATTTATTCTATATTTTATTAATTTAAACCTCTTGCCTACCCCTTCCTAAGAGTAGTGTTGTCTTCTTTCTTCTAGTGATATCAACATGATGATGGTTGGAGATCCTTCAGTTGCCAAGTCTCAACTTTTAAGGGCGATAATGAATATTGCACCCTTAGCAATTTCCACTACTGGTCGTGGGTCATCGGGTGTTGGGTTAACTGCTGCTGTTACATCAGATCAGGAAACAGGTAACCCTTTTTGGTGGTTCCCACATGTCTGGCATTATTATGATACCAAAAGGATGATTATATCCTGCTTTCTGCCAGGAGAGAGAAGGCTTGAAGCTGGTGCAATGGTTCTTGCTGATCGAGGTGTTGTCTGTATTGATGAGTTTGACAAGATGAATGATCAAGATAGGGTTGCAATACATGAAGTTATGGAGCAGCAAACAGTGACTATTGCCAAAGCTGGCATTCATGCTTCATTGAATGCCCGATGCAGTGTGGTAGCAGCTGCAAATCCCATATATGGATCTGTAAGTCATATGGTCAACTGTCTTCGTTCTTTTCTTGAAACATATTATAGATTGTGCAAATAGGTGATTATTATATGTTAACAATTTTAGCCCTCCTGTTTGTGTTACAAATTTATAGTATGATCGCTCATTGACGCCAACAAAGAATATAGGCCTTCCAGACTCCCTGCTCTCTCGATTTGATTTACTGTTTATTGTGTTGGATCAAATGGATCCTGATATTGACCGTCATATTTCGGAACACGTGTTGCGCATGCACCGGTATCGGTCTGATCTTGATGGAGGTAAGGAAATTGCATTCACTTGCTTAAAAATTTCAGTTATAGACACTATTTAATTACCCTAAAAAAATAGGTGAGGCAACGGGTGGGGGCTCAATGTATGGAAGAGAGGAGGAAGCTGAAGCTGACTCTTCTGTCTTTGTCAAGTATGATAGAATGCTCCATGGGAAGAAGACAAAACATGGTCGGAAGCGCGATACCCTCACCATCAAGTTTCTCAAGAAGTACATCCATTATGCTAAGCATAGGATACAACCTGACCTAACTGACGAGGTGGCCATTTATTTGCTGGCTATGCGTGGCTTTCATTTCACTTCTAATTCTAAATTGTTATATTAAAGTTGAACTGCAACTATTTTAACAAATAACTATTCCTAGTCCTCAATCTCGTCTCTCTATCTACTATTTTTTTTTTTCGATCCATTCTTTTGATAAGTCTTATGTTTAGCACAGGCATCTGAGCACATTGCAACAGCATATGCAGAACTTAGAAATTCAACTTCAAATGCGAAGGTAAGTTATATTTATCTAAAAAGTACACAACCACTGCAGTTAAGATTTCCAATTTGTCATCTGATTCAATATGCTTTACTCTGTAGACTGGAGGAACTCTTCCAATTACTGCCAGAACCTTAGAAACTATTATACGACTCTCAACTGCCCATGCAAAATTGAAGTTGAGTAGGAAGGTACATTGGTCTTGTTATGATCCTGATATTGTTTAGTTAATCTGAATTAATTTTCTTACTAGCATTTGTTTAAAAATTAATCTTCTTCCTTAACAATTTATCTGACAATGTAAGGTTTCAAAATCTGATGTGGAAGCTGCCTTGAAAGTTCTGAATTTTGCCATATATCATAAAGAGTTGACTGAAATGGAAGAGCGCGAACAAGAAAGAGAGAAAGAATTTGAAAGAAAACGCAGAGCTGAACTCCAATCAGTGGATAATGATGGACCAGATCGTAGTACTAGAAGACGAGAGGGGTAAGCTGTATACATAAAGTCTCTTCTGATCTAGCAGCATTATTTTGTGTAGATGTTTCTATATTTGATTTGTTTACCTAAAGCATAATCTTTAACCAAAGCATCCAATATGAATCCACACGTATCATATTTTCAATAATTAATATGCTGAAGAGACATTTTGATTTTCCTGTAGAAGCTGTCATTTTAATCATTTCACTTGTTTTTCTGTTTCATTAGCTCAAGAACAGATACCATGGAAATCGATGATCCTCCTACTGATGAACCTGCACCTGATCTGTCTACAGAAAGGTTCGACTGCTATCAATTGCATGACCTTCACCACATCTTAGTCTCACTTTTTTCTTTAAGAAGTATCTCCATTTTCATTCAATTTCTTCTTTGACTATTGTCTTGCAGAATCGAAGCATTCAATTCTTTATTTGGTCAGCACATGCGTGCAAACCACCTGGATCTTATATCTATTGCAGGCATCGAGAGCATTGTTAATGCTGCAGCAGATACTCGTTACAATACAGCTGAAATAATGTTGCTCTTGCAGGTAAAAAAAAAAAAAATCTGCCCTTTGAAGTTATTTGATCTAGGCCAGAATCTGTTGAGAAGATTTCTTAATTGTAAGTTCTATAGTTCGAGAGACAAATTCTAACCAATTTGGAAAATTTTCAGAGGCTGCAAGATGATAACAGGGTAATGATAGCTGATGGGGTGGTGCATATGATATCATGATTCATGAAGATTATCATCGGCAGGAACATAACATAGGTAAATTGGCCAATTGAAGTGTCTCAACTCAGAACGTGGATCTATCGGTAATCTTTTTCATATGTTCCTCAATTGGTAACAGAAGTAGCACATTTCCAGGAGAAACTGACTTGGTGGAAGATTACTTTTCCAGTTCAAAGCTCAAAAATTCAGTGGGAATCGCCCTCTTTCTTCTGTTGCCTGTATTTTATTAATTCTGAACTGTTACAGTTACTGGGCAGCCTTACTAAACTTGCTGGGTCAGTTGGTACATATGTTTTTTTGGAAAAATTCATGAGTAGCCCTCCTAGATAATATAAACTTCAAATAGACAACAGTTGGTTTCATCAACACCCTGAGAAGGGAGAGAAGAATGGATTTCCAATTAAAATTTTAACTTAGCCTTCAGTTCTACTTGGTTGCTCAAGTAAAAAGACTTTTTATCTATTCGATTTTGCGACTAGGTTCAAGAAATTTCTCGATTGGATTTGGATATTTTTTGGGTATGATTTTAAGTGTTTTATTAATTTAATTTTGTCAGAATAATCCATATATATAATCATTACTCAAGGTCTGGATTCTCATTACTTAGAATATATCTAGAATATATGGGAATTTAAATTTTTACTGATTTTATTTTTGGAGTTATGTTGAGAATAACGGGCATTCTAATTTGTTTGATAATCATTTTAATTTTAGTTTTATGTTTTAAAAAATTATGTTAACTTTTATTTATTACTTTTTTTTATCTCTTGAAATTGGAGAAAAAAAATTATTTTTTGAATACATTTTTTATTTTTAAACTGTCCTAAAATTTATTAATATTTATAAAAATTATAAAACAAAATGATAGAATATATAGGCGAAAGTAATTTCTTAAATTTGAAAACAGAAACAGAAAAGATGGTTCAGTCAGATTTATAAAAATTATATAGACTAAGGTTACGAGTTATCTAGTGCATTTATGAGTACGTATAGGAGCATTGTTTGTAGAACGAGACTCTACCAATTAGAAAATGCAAAATTTGAAATTAATAATAATTACCAATTGTATTTATCTGAAAGAAAAAAAAGAAAAAAAAATCAGACAGAAAAGAAGAAAGAAAACGGAGGAACTGGAAAGCGGGGCAGCGAGTAAAATAGAAATGGCGAATGGGTGGTTACATGGCGCCATTAGAGCCGCAGGAGAGAGATCCGTGGCTCTGCAATGGCCTTTCTTTTCCTTCCCACCGCCACCACTTCCTCCTTCTGCCAATTCAACTCTCAACGTCTCCATTTTTATCCTCTCTGCAAATCCTTTCTCGCCCTTTCCTACTTCTCCTCCAAGAAATCCCCCTCCCTCTCCATTCTCAACTCCAACAAGGTAATTCTTATTACTATTCTATCTCTGGTTGCCTCTGCGAAGTTGTTCTACCACCATTCACTGTTTAGTTACGAGAAAATGCTGGATTTCCATAACTTAACGAGTTGTTTAGGGCGTAATCTTACTCGCACTCTCAAGTGGGCTATTAGACTCGAGTTTCCTCTCCGCCGATCGCGCATATGATGTTGTGCAAAGGATCGGGAGGCCCCGAGTTTTAAATTTATGTTCATAATGTTCTTCGCGAGGTTTTTATGATCTCTAGTAATCTATTCTAAGCTCGATTTCCTGTTGGCAGATGGAAGGAAGTGAAATTACGGAAGAAGTTGCAGAGAAACAAAATGAGGACAATTTAAACGTGAAGAAAAAGATATTTGTGGCCGGTGCATCGGGAAGTACCGGAAAAAGGATTGTGGAGCAGTTGCTGGCAAGGGGTTTTGAAGTCAAGGCCGGGGTTCGAGACGTAAGCAAGGCGAAAACTACTCTTTCCCCTGGCAATCCTGATCTTCAAATTGTAAGTAAGTTTGTCCATTTTAAAAATTCCGATTCCATGGTAATTTGTTAGGTTGCGGAATATCTTGATTTCTTTCAGTTCTTAATATGTTAATAACATTTCAGGTGAAAGCTGATGTGACTGAAGGCTCTGCTAAGTTAGCAGAAGCCATAGGTTCCGATTCAGAAGCGGTAATCTGTGCTACAGGGTTTCGCCCAGGCTGGGATTTATTTGCGCCATGGAAGGTTTGCTTCTTACCATGAAACTATATTTGAAACATCAAACATAATTGTGAAAGTAGGAGCATCATCAAGTTAATGACCAGCTTGCTAATGCCAAGGGTTGAGTAGAGTAGTAAATTTACTCTTGGGTTGGACCTTGTCTCATGGATTTTAGACCCCTTTTGGATCCATTTAGATTAACCATCTGTGATAAAGATTGCTTGAGTTTAAAGTCTCTGTTCAAAGGTTTTGAAGTGCCAAAGAAAAAGTTGGAAAATATCTTGATGTGAATTGTGAAATTACCAGTAACTGCACACAGATTTCAAACAATTTCAGAATTCACATCAGTGAACCATAATATCCAAAGATTTCAAAACCCCAGGAACTTGTGTATGCTGAATATTCAACGTGGTGCTATCGTTACGCCATATTCTTCAAAGGTATAATCTAGAAACGATTACATTGCTGCAGGTTGACAACTATGGCACTGTAAACCTGGTTGAAGCATGTCGTCAGCTGGGCATAAACAGATTCATTCTCATCAGTTCAATTTTAGTCAATGGAGCTGCAATGGGGCAGATTCTCAACCCAGCTTACATCTTTCTGAATGTTTTTGGACTCACCTTGATGGCCAAGCTTCAGGCGGAGCAGCATATCAGGAAATCGGGTATTAACTACACGATTATTAGGCCTGGAGGTTTGAAAAATGATCCTCCCACTGGAAATTTAGTCATGACAGCAGAAGTAATCACATTCTCCCTTCTTGATCATTGCTTCTCTATGATATTTATGTGGCTAACTGAATCGTGGTTGTTTGTAGGATACTCTTTATGAAGGAAGCATATCAAGAGATTTAGTTGCAGAAGTAGCTGTCGAGGCATTGGTCCATTCTGAAGCCTCTTACAAGGTCGTTGAAATAGTTTCTCGTGCTGATGCGCCGAAGCGTACGTATGAGGATCTTTTTGGGTCCATCAAGCAGCGTTAGTTGTCTTTAGAGACCATCATATTTTCAGAATTATAGTGTTTGATATCTTGATTCAGCAGCAGTGCCTCATTTTCCAAGACCCCTTGGGGTCTTTAGCCTGTAATTCATAGCACTACGAATATACATGCATTTGCTAATGATGATGTGAAGCTTACATATTCTATCCTCTTTCTCAATAGGAAGATTAAGAATTACAAGAATTGAGGCATAAAAGACATCCTCCTCTTCCATGACATTAATTTTATAATACAAAGTGAAAATGAAGAAGTTTTGACAATGGAAAGGATTGATGGAAAGAACAAACAAAATCCATCATCTTTCCCCCCACAAGGATATATTGCTGTCAATGGAGGAAATCTTGTACTTGGTGGCAAGCTACACGCTATAATTCTATTCCTCAGTTAGGTTTGTCCAGAATTTGACGAAGCCTTCAACTTCTCTATTTGTTTCCGGAGATATGCCTGCCTCAGTTTCTCGCGCCGTGCTGTTGCCTGCTCTTGCCTGCGTAATTTCACCTCAGATGCCTTCTCTCTTGCTTGATTTACTTCTTCATGAACTTCCCTGAAGCAAACAAAGATCTCAACTTAAATCATTGAATGGAGGCCTCATTTCAGAACAAAGTTACAATGAAATCAGTGGCCAAGGGCTTGTTTGATACTTGATGTTCAAAAAAGTTTTCTACGTTAATCCTTAAAATTACAAAAAGTAACTATTTTCGTCCCTAAATTCTCATCACATTTGTTTTAGTTTCAAACTTTCATAACATAAATAGATTCTTAAACTTTCTAAACGAAACCATTTTGATACTTGCTGTATCATTTTTCCACCCAATATCTGTTTACCCCATACTCAGACTTCAACTTATGCAAATGTACTCACATAAACACATTAATACTCAAATCTACAAGATCAATTTATTAAAATCTAACCCATTAATACACACACTCAAATCTACAATATCAATTTGTTAAAATCAAAATACAGGTAAAGAAATAAAATGACTGTTTTCTTTTAAGTTCAAGGAGTGAAATAGATATTTTGAAAGTTCAGGACCAAAATAGATCGAACTTGAAAGTTCTGGAGGCAAAATACATGCTTTGAAAGTTTAGAAACCAAAACAAGATTTAAACCAATTCTATAAAAACATATTTGGATTACTGTCTTCTAAAAGTTGCTCTTTCTGGTTGTCTAATTAAATAGGGAAAGAGAAGTTCTACCTCACAAAGCGCTTGTGCTCATTGTTGTCCATTGTTCCAGACGTCCTCCCAAGTCCCGTTGTTTTTGGGTTAAACAAGAATGATGACTCAGTCTCATCTTCTGGAATGTCCATTTCTCCAGGTGCAGTAGCATCACGATCTTGCGATAGCTGTGATTCATCCTGCTCAAGATTCTTGCGGAAAAAATCGACACAATACTTCTCCTTATCTTCCTCGTCTGAAAGTTCCCCTTTCACTAGCTTGTCATATATCGCAGCCTTCTTCTCTAATGCCGCATAGCTTACCGATCCATCATTAATGGCCTTCAGCTCAAGCTTGTCCCTGGATTTTGACAGAAATATATTTCAGAGCTAGTTAGCTACATTAGTTTTAACGAGAACAACAAGAAAATTGACGTTACACCTGAAAATCACCATACAATATTTAAACATGATAACAATAGTAGTGACTCAAACTTTCTGTGGGTAAAACATCTCCGGTAATATCAATATCAATTATTTTACTTCAGTCTACGCTTAGCCTACACCTACACTGCTTCCCAGTGCATATAGTACAAAATTATGAGTTAGCATCCCACAACTCTGTTGTTGCTTTCATTCTCCCAGGACGTCAAGTAGAAGAGCGTGTGCCTATTTCTAAGGAAATGACAAAAGAAGGGACTTGAAACACAATACATTCAAAATACATTTAGCTGAGCCTGTCAAAGAGGATAATCAGTGGAGGGGAACCTAGAAAATAATTTGATTTCATTCAAAATACTGCTGCCTATACCAGTCAAACTTGCAGGAGTGAGGGGGTGAGCTCTAGAAAGTAGTAGGCACACTGCAGAATAACAGAGGATAAATGACTTTTTTGCCAAAATGAGGAAGAGTTCTTATTTTTCCTTTCCTTTTCTCCTTCTCCATTTATCTCTACTTTCTTTTCCTTTTTCTTTTTCCCGTTATTTCTTCTGGCTAGAATCTGCACTTGGCTTGACTTCAGAAAATTGGTTGGTTTTGTCCCAAGTCCCACTCAAATGTGCAAATACTATTAACTGCAAATGTCCAACCACTTCCGAATATATAGTGCAACATTGTGTTCGAGCTCTCATAAAACTGTAACATGGAGCAAACATAGGCAACCTGCCTGCCAAGAATTTTCTTTTTTGGGAATAGGAAATAGATATTTTATTGATGATACCAATATGAAATATTACAAAAAAGGAGAGAGGCAGACCCCCTATGCCAAGGAAGGTTACAAAGATGGGAACACTTAGATAATTGAGACTATAAAGTAGCATTTAGATCAAGATAGAGCAACAACAAAAGCCGTTTCTAGAAAAGTATCAAAGGTTATGTTGCGCTGTTGACAGTTTTGTTGTTCCTTCTAAGCCAAATTTGACAAAATAAAGATCTATTAATTTGTAGTCAAAGAATCCCCCTTTTATTCTTAAAAGGAATGTCCAATCATGATGGTGACAAGGAGGCCATTCAATTTAAGGAAATATTACGACCATTAACCATTGGCAAAGGGATGATGAGAAATAAACAACCTTGTGTCTCTATATCATTCAAAATACACCACCCTGGAGTGAACTTGTGTTGGAAATTCTCTTCTGGAATCGCATTGTGTGTGCTGAAACTTACCTGACTATACTCCTCTGGGAGAATTTAAATTTTTCGGAAAATTTACCATGCCAAAGTCCACTATAGATAGAATGGTGGGAAAGGACCTATTTTTGTACCAGCTCGTTGAAAAGGGAGAAACCTGAAAAAGAGCTGAAAGGCTCTAAGGGCCACTGCTAGATATCTTAATAAGGTTCATTCGATGATATCTTCCTCAATAAGGAGTCTTCTGGAGTTGCAATCCCAACTACGAGAGGTGGTTGTCCTAAACTAGGCCCTATTTCCTCACTCATAATTACAATTAATATTGTGGCAAAATCAGACCAATCAACATCAAACGGGGTTACCTCTTACCTATCATGGTAATATGGCAAGATGAGCACATCAGTCCATTATCTATGTACGATCAAGAAAAAGGACTTGCTTTCACGCCTACTAAATATTTTGCTCAGTAAAATGACAAACAGTTATTAAACCCATGCATCGATTAAGTGTTCAGATACTTCCCATTGTCAAATGGAATTTGATTACTTTTAGTCCTTCATTCTGCAAACAGCCCGGATCAAGCCTTACTCCTGGAGGTCGAGTAAGTAGCTAATACTTTAATTAGCTTCAAAGTTCGTATTGATGTTTAGTTCATATAAGAGGGATAAGCTTCGCCTTGCTAAACTTTCACCTATACAGGTGTAAAGTTCTTGTTGTAAATTAGTTAAGCTTGAAGGTTCTAATGTATTACTGCATCTCTATATTCTTTTTATACTTCTATTATTGACAATTTAAATTACGACAAATGTTTCAAATTGAAGAACTACAAGAAACTATTCATTTGATCTAGGTTTGTTTTCTTAAACTTAAATGATACAACTCCATTGTCACTTTGTACCTAGGTATTGTCTGCAACAAGTTGACGAAAAATACTATTAGAAAAACAAATCAATGAAATATTTGATGCTCTTATCCCCCAAACTCCCAATGACCAAAGCCAAACAGAAACTCGCTGATTCGATCTCGAAAATTAAAACAGGGAACTGAAGTTATAAAGGAAGAAATCAGAAACATACTTGAGAGCGCGAGCCTCAACGCCGGAATTGTGGGAAGAGAGAAGGTCTTTTGGAGTAATCTTCTTCTTGGCACGGTGGAACTCAACGCCGGGGCCAGCCAATTCCTTGGACCTCTTGGACTCTTCTTGAGACATATAGAGGTGAGCCTTGAGCTCCATGATTGAAGATGCGCCGACGCCAGCTATGGCCTTGTGCTTCTTCGGCATGATCGAAGACTCCGTGAGCCATCCCAGCGATTCCACAACCACCCTCTTCTTCTTTCCCTCCTCTCCCATCTTCGTAAGCCTCGTCAGTACTGGCGAACGAGTAATCGAAGAGAGAAATTATCAGGAATTTCGAAGCCCTGCTCCTTCAGATTCTGCTTCTTCTTCTTCTTCTTCTCTGCAAAGTTCGGAGATGAAACCCCCCTTGCGCTTTAAGCCTCAACCTTCCTTATGCAATGTTGCCGATGATTCGGGCCGTGAAGATGGAGCTCAAACTCGACCCGACTCGGTTTCAACTTTAAATACAGCCGAAAATGCCCTTTTTAGTTCCTTGTGGAAATTTATATGTCGGTTCCTCTAATAAATTAATTTTTAAAAATGTCAATATTTAAAAAGTTATAAAACTAATTAATTATCGTTGGAATAGTATTTTAAATTAATTAAAAATTTTCTTGACATATATATTTTATTCGAGAGGTTGTGCGTTTGATCTCTATACTCAAGAGAAAAAATTAAGACGATTAAAAAATTAAAAAATTTTAAGAAAAAATTACTTTGCCAAGTTTTGACTCTGATTAGATTCTTAGCGCAAGAGAATCGAGCGTGGGCCTTGAAGACCCGACGAGTGCGTCGCTTCATGTTTGTAATGTTATATTCCTTTTTAAAATTATAATATCTTTTCTCTTGTCAAAATCTCAAAGAAAATAGAAATATCTTAATATTATCAATTTGAGAGTATAGATTACATACTTATCTGTAATGATTTAGCATTATTCATCTCTTATTGGTCCATCCAACCCCAACCTATAATAATACTAATTGTTATTATTCCTGCAAAAATCTCAATTGACAATCGAAGAGTTGTTTTTCACAAATAAAGGAACATTGGTCATGCAATGGTACGTAAAAAAGAAGAGGTATGATAACTCGAAATGGCATCTTTCATTTCCCGATAGATTAACAAAATAATTGTTCCATGCTTTGGGGCATTATCTTTTACGAAGTTAAAACCAATATTACACTACTATTTTTTTTAGTCTACAACTCATCATGGTTTAAAAAGCAAATAGTTCTTCATGGAGAATGAGGACTGTCTGTCCAGACCACAAGGATAGAAGCCAGACATAAACTGGTACAATCTTAAAAGTCGATATCAAGAGTCAATAAGATTCACGCTTCGAAGTTACACAAACCCGATACTCGATATGTTTATGAACCTTATCATCCAAACATTACACCCCAACATCAACGTTTGAGGTCATGACATAACAGGCACAATAAGGCGACACATGAAAAACAATATGATATCCAAAGATTTCATAATAGGCCGATCATATAGTTCCATAAGAAACAAAAACACATGGCAATAAACCCCAAAAATTAATGTCTGGCTCTGGTACTACATAATAAGAAGATAAACGTTGAAGAATCCACTGATAGGAAGGTCTCTACCATAGATTTCAAAATAAGACAACTCTGATAAATTTTTTCTCATTCCCTGAAAAAGCAAGAAAATTACATAAACAAATTGGGCCTTGAAGCCTTGTAAGTGGTCTTCAGCTTTCTGGTGGGTGGCCTAACAGTCCTGAACACCAAGGGGAACTTGATCTTGGAGTCATGGAATTGCTTGGTGCTTTCCCTCTTGCAAAGCTTTGCAGGGACAGTCGCAGTCTTGATGATTTGGATGCAAGGATACCTGACCCTATGGCGAGAAGCCATTTCGTTGTACATTGCCTCCACCGCTCCATTTAAGGTGGTGTCGCGGTATTCCTTGTACATGTTGTGATATCCTGTACGACTTTGGTAGCGCAACCAAATACCATAGTTCTTGATCTTTGTTGGATTCTTCTCAAAGATCTACAGACAATGACAATTCAATGAGAACAGCCTAACTAAAAAATAAAACTAATGATGTTTCAGTGCGTTATGATAAAATTTAGCAAACCAGAAATAGGTCAGAAACTCAACCCTGTTAAGTAAATGCTTATTAAAAAAAACTTGGAAGTAAGAACCACAATCATGTCAAATTTTGTTCCAGCAAGAATCAATAGTTATACTGGGAGTCGAAGCTTTGCTCCGATATACCCAGGGGCACCCGCGCCCACCCAAAGACCCAAACCAGGAAACATCAAAGGCTTTTGGTATTAAGCTCACCAGATGGTCCACCATATAGATAGATCAAAAGCATTCATTTACATAGTAGATACTTCCTTTTCCCTTATATCATAATATTTGCATTTCAAAAACCATTAAAAATCTTTAACCAATAAAATATCCAATATCCAATAAAGTTAATAGAACAGAGAGTGTACAGTTAATCCAAATACCATTCACAAGTGACAAGAGTGAATAAACACAAAAAAACCCCCCACAATTCCTCATCCACCATAAGTTATTCAGCAATAACGTGGAGCACCATTCAATGTTCATGAAATATTCACTACAATAGCAATCCTTCCACGAGTACTAAAGGTGATGCCATACCAAACAAACACTGATAGAGAATCAAAACCCTATGGAAGTTTTCACTATTACATTCAAAGAACAAAGGTTGTATAGATAAACAAAGGAACTGAAACGAGCACTGAACAAGAAGTTATAATCGTTCAGAAAAAATTGGAATCACAGTAACGGGTTACAAGGAAAAGGGGAATAGTTCAACACTAATGCCTCTATTCTTTCTTGGAAAATAACAATGTATTCACCTGTGAGCCAACATAACATCACCTAAACCAATAATCAGACAAAAGGGTGTAACCCCAAGCAATTAAATCTAGTACAGTTCCAACTGGGAGGACAGGAGACAAACACACATTACCTCGTTGATAGCGAGCACCTGACCGTTGCTCTTCTTGACTTTCTTCAGCTTCCGCAGAAAATACCTAACACAGAGCAGGAAAGACAAACAAAGGAGGGTTTAGCTAACAGTGAAATCAAGAAAGCGTAGAGCATCGATTTTATTAATCGATAAACCAAAAAACATAGTAACCCTCTTCAAACAATGTGATCAAACAAAAACACGAAAAAACTCACCAAAACTTGGATTTAGCGCGGACTTCGTTAGTCGCCCAAAGCTTCATTCGGTAAATCTTGGGATGCTCATCTGCTTCAGATGGGAGAGCCCTTCCCACAACCTGGTATTGGTGGAACTGCAAAAAGAAACCCCAAATCGAACCGAATCAACAAAAACGCAGAGAAAGAGTGATTTGAATCTCATGTCCGTTCACTTATTCAACAAATCTTCAAAATGGAGAAAGATAAAGAGACAATTGCAGCTCAGAGTGGGAATGCTTACCCTGAAAGTAACCATTTGCGACGAGTTTAGAGCTCTGGACGGTCCGCCTGGTACTTTCTCGGAGATGCAGGGTTTCTGCGGCTAAGAGACAGGAACGAAAACCCTAGTTGCTCTCTTCTATATATATTGTTCAATCGGCCCAAGGCCCTATTCTATTATAATTGATTTTTTTTTATTTGAGATAATTTCTTTTTTATTTTTAAGTGTACTCTGTTATTATACCAGTAATAATAATGACTGGTTTTAAAAATGAGTATCTAAAAGTAAAAAGTAACGCCGAAGAGCTCASTAGGTTAAGACACTTGGATTTCAACAGGTCATGAGTTTGATTTTTTCTACTTCTACATGTTGCACTCAACAAAAAAAATGTTGATACTGAAGAAACACTATTGTGAATTTGATGTATTTTAGCCTCATCCTAAACAAAATAAATGTGAACAAAATATCATTTTGAAAAATGGGTACTAGAATAAAACTGAATGGATAACGGAAAAGCAAGTTTTGTTTCTTTACGAAAACAAACTTGTTAACATTTGAGGAAGAATACTTTTAGGGGAACAGTAAATTATAAAATATGGGAAGAGCTTACATGTTAATTGTCACGTTGTTTTAAAATCTTCTACCTCTACTTAATATTCAAAATATTAACCGATGTTTGCTCAAATTGCATCTTTTTAACGTTTGTGAAAAGTGAAAGGTAGTATTAAATTTTTTTAAATAATATGAATAATTTTGTAATTTACCCTAAATTGTATCATAATGTGTTTTTTTTTCGAGTTTATATTGTCATGTTTTAGTTATTTATTTTTAAATTTTAATTTTGAACCATTCTTTTTCGAGCACGAGCCTGCATCGTAATAACATCGTAAGGGCATAACAAGAAGGAAGAACAATGCCACTATTTGTTTGTTTATATTAAAAATATATATATTATTAATCTAGTGAGAGCAAAGACGATGATGGAAAACTATCTACATCATCGCTCCACTGTGATAAAATTTTAACCTCCAACTTTAAGATAATAAATTAAGTTATTTTACGACTGAATTATGTCTATATTTATAACATGGAGTTGAAACTACGTCAACTCATCAATATTTATCGAACACGTTAAAAAACAACTAAAGTAGAATGACATGTATTTTGATCGGAAGGTAACAAATGAGTTAAGAAAGGAAAAAAACAAAGGGTAAAAAAGGGTGATGCTAAATTATTTCATTCAGTACTTTTTAAAAGATTATTCATTAGAAAAAAAAAACAATTTTAAAGCAGTATTCCTTAATAAGCCCACCATTTTCAACGAGCCCAGTTAATAGAACAAGTGCACGCGGCCCAGATAATCCAATTCAAGAAGCCCAATATTATGTCCTCGACGAGGCCCAAAGTCTATTCGAGTCAATGTTATTTTGAAATAAGAAAACAATAATAACAATAAGAATATGTTTCAAACAAAATAATAATAATAATAATAACAATAAGAAAATACATTTTGAGACTTGGACGTGGTAATATAGTTTTTTTAGTACAACATGTGAGAGTGGGATATTGAACTCACAACCTCTTGATTGAAGATATATGTCAATTATTGTTGGATTTTTAATAGTGAAAGAAAGTGAAACTTGAAGATATTGAGAAAACCGTTGAGTATACAAATTTAACATCTGGATATTAAATTTGTATATTAAGAATTTGAAACTTATTTTACATTTGCAACAATTTCATTATTTATTTCATGAAGTTGTTTTTGTTTCAATTTTGTGTTATGTAACTTTATTTTGTTAAAGTTACATGTTGTTAAACTTTAAGTTATACTTCAAATGAGAAGTTTTTCTTCATGTTGTTAAAGTTGAACTTAATTCTTATGTGAGGAGTTTCATGTTTAAACAACTATATATAGTTGTGATTTTCTTCATTTTGATATATCTAAGCATACCACAATTGGGTATTCTCCTATTCCCACAAGAATTCTCTCTTCTTTTGAGTTGTTCTTCTTGTTTATGTTGAGAGCAAGTATCTAAGAGTTCTGCCAGATCCGAGTAGTTCGAGGTTGCAGTTCTACCGGAGTTAGTTGTTGTATCATGCTGAGACGATCGTTGCAGTCTGCTAGCAACTTGTGCAGAGCGAATAATTGTCTTCAGGTCAGCGCTATTGAAGCGTGCCTCGACTATTTTTTATCAAGTTTTGGTGTTCATCAAATTGTTCAAATTTATATCGTTTATAGCCAGTTACGTTGTAATCTGTTTGTCAGTATTACACAGTTCATATATACAGCGTATATTTACCCAATAATTATCACTAGCTGTTCACTTTGACGACGTGGTAATATAGTTTGGAACCTGGACGAGATAATAAAATATACATTCATTTATCCAAGCACAAACTTGACACATGTTTTGAAACTTGGATGAGATAATATAGTTTAGCACACCCATTTTACAAATTTTTTTTCCCTTCACTCCAACAACAGGATTGGGATGTAAGTTAAATTATCGACTTCTTGAATAGTAGTAGATGTCTTATTCACTTAACTATATTCGAGTTGACCATCGATCATTAGATAAACTTAGAAGATTTATTAAGCATCTAAAACTGAATAATGAAAAATAACTTACTATGCGGACTCTTACTCTTAAATTATCTTTTAGAAAAATATACTCTGGAGCTCTTTTTGTTTGAAAAAAGTTACTTTTTAAGTTATCTTATTAAAAAAAAGAAAAATTATACTCCTAGAAACCATATGTTTCTTGAAAATCCAAGTTTTTTATGAGATGGACATTTGAATTCTCACGCTGAGGCATTATCTTATACCTATACGGAAGGCATTGAGATGTTTTGTATGCTTTTTTAAAGCACGATTTTCAAAATTTCTAAATTATCTTTCCCTTGCATTTTTTTCATTCATTCTTTTTTCTCTTCCATATATTTTCTTTTGTTAATTTTATTTATTTTTAATTTTAATTTTAAAATTAAAATAACTTAATGTATTCAATCACTAATAAATAACTTTTTGCAATTAAGTAATTTTATATATTACAGTTACCTATCAAATAAACTTTAATATGTTTGTAACTTCTCTCAAATTTGTTATTAATTATACATGGAAAATAAAATTAGAATTCCATAGAAACTGATGTTATCATACCCCGCAATTTTTTTCTTCTAATTTGATAGTGTAAAAATATAATCAAAACATGTCATCAATCATATAATTTTATATTGATAAAATAGTTCAATTTTAAATTGAAATTAATAGTTAATATTAAATGTTTTATCAAATTAATATAAATTAACGTGTTCTACCAAATTACGTTTAGAGATAATATAAACCAAGTTGATAGAAAAAAAAAACAAACTATTAAATGAAATGAAAAAAATAAAAGTCAATTTACAGATTGAATGAATATTTGTTTTTTTTTTCAAGAACTAAGTATATAATTTTGTAACATTCGTGGGAATACGCATAAGTACTATAAAACAAATTTAGCTATTCAACTATCCTCAGAACATCGTTATGAATTTTCATACAAAGCAAATATGTCTATTTTTCTTTTTTTTACATTCAAATATGTATATTTGAAGATGAATATTTGTACTTGAGAATTTCTAAACAAACATACTATCTATCTATTTAAAGATGCATTTATATTTCTAGATATTTAATTTTTATTAGTATGAGAATTTGAACCCATGATAAATAATCTAAAAAGTTTTTAACGAGGAAGATATCAAACGTTTGAGATCCCTAAAAACACATGGTAGCTTGATATTTTCTTTAAAAAGTTGACATGTAATTTGCACGAGAGTGATTTTCTTAATGTTATAACTAAAGCTATAATGTGCAAAATCATGTGAAGTATATAAATTATTGGGAAATGCTCAACTGTCAGTCTGTCACCACTCACCAGCCAGGTTTACGGATGAACTGTCAGTCAAAAAAAAAACAAATATCTTATATATTTTCAATTTATATGTTTAACAAAAAAAATAATAATAATTTTTTTTTTTTGACATCACTCATAAATTCCACACTGTTATCTTATGCGTCAATAACCAGCAAAAACCTTTGTAACACTCACCATTAAAAAGACAAAATACTTATTTAATTTTTTTTTCTTGTTTTTGTATTAAATTGCGAACTTTTGTTTTAATTAATAAAAAATATAGTTTTCTCTAGGAATGGGCAATCGGAGAGTCCGAAGCTAGTTTTGTTTTAAGACTTTTTTATTGTTAAAAAAAAAAAAAGAAGAAGAAGAAAAGAAGACGACTTTTTGAATCCCCAATGAGCTGTTTATCTACTAACAAACAAACTAAGACCACGTCATTTTTTTTATTATTGGCTCAAATTTCAACTTATTGAACTTAAAGAATCGTACATTTTTAAAAATGTTTTATGAATGACCATAGAAATTGTACTAAAAAAATTGACCATAGAAATGAATATGTGTGAGTATACGTTGAGTCATAAAGTTGGTTAGGAAGTTAAACAATATTTTTTAACAAATAAGAAAAAAATCAATTTGTACACATTAAATTTACGACAAGTATAAATTTTTAATTTCATCAACTTGGATCTTATATTTAAGTAGGTGTGACAGTTTTTATCTTCTCATAAATTTTCGTTCGAAGAATTCTAAAAAAAAATATTATATCCGTTAATACGAAAAGTTAATTCTTAGGTAGGTGGTTATCACGATGTTTGAGTTTATTCTCTCCAATTTTTTTTTTTAATTATTCACCTCGATCCAAAATGAGCCCATTCATGATGATTTCATTAATTAACAAATTATAAAATATATGTCAGTATAAAATTGGCCGAATTAAACAAAAATGACACTAGAAGTCTAAAATTAGGTTTTTATTGAAATTAATGAGTTTTAAGAAAATTTTATCTTACATTTTTTAAGAAGAAGCGGGTGAATTAAGTATTTTTTTTTGTTTCGGTAAATTTCGAAACTTAAATGTCTTTTTTCTTAATAAATATTTGTGGGCCGATTGAAATGTCTATCACGATGAAAAATATTGAGATTCATAATTTTATGAAAATGTCGAGTTCCCAATTTAAAATCTTAGAATTATGGTCATGTAAAATTAAAATATTGTGTTACATTACAATAATAAAAACCCCAAGCAGACCTACTTTTAATATTATACAAAGTGTTTAAGTGAGAACTTTTTTAATAATAACTTTTCTTAGCTTTAATTATTGATAATTTTGGAAGAGTTGCGACTTTTCATTAGAAAAGTTAGGTACCATGGTTCATGACCGGTCATAGAAATCACTATAGAAGAGTTAACAAGAGTTGAGAGTGA
>NW_019104529.1:51580-63048 GCF_001995035.1 Momordica charantia
CCTCTTCGCTCAAATACGGTCCGACGAAGACCGTCTGTGAGGTCTCGAGATTGAGATCCCGAGCGAGAAACCTCAATGGAATCGGCTTGGGCGAGGATTCCGACGACTTCTGGTCCCAGAGTTTCAAGTGCTTGAGAATGGCAATCTGCTGGAGCGCGGTGTATGTAGACAGGGCTTTGGGCGTGAAATTAGGAGCGATTCGACGGCGGAGATCCTTGTGCTTTTGCCCTAACATGTAAATCAGATTATCCTCGCCGAATAGCTTCTTCCCGAACGGGTGGCCTACGAGATTCATAGCATCGGAACGTACATTGGCGAAAATCTTGTGAGAGAGCTCGGTGTCGCTTATGAAGACGATGAAATTTCCGCCGATGTAGTTGACCGAGAAACCGGTGCCGGAGGATTTGGCCAGAGACGCCTGGATTTCCCAGAACCGGGCAGGGTTTCGGACCAGCGGAATCGCGTTTCCGACGAATGGGGGGACGAGAGCGGGGCCAGGAACGGATCGTTTCTTCTTCAAATAAGAGATCTGCTCGAGAAAGATAATGAGAAACACAAAGGACGCCACAAAAGGGAGCAGCGGCGAGAGAGTAGCCGCGAGAGAATCCATTGTCTCAGAAACAGGGAAACAAATCTGAGCAGTGAAAGAGAGAGTCGAGAAACAGATGGTTGATTAGAGCGCCATTAACGTGTTGGAAGCAGAGCTCAGAAGAAGAGGGTTTGGTTTAGGGGAGAGGCAGATGGAATTTTCCACACCATCCTTCTCTTATAAAGGGAGATTCAGAAATATTAATATTCAATTGTTGTCAAGCTGTCTTTCTTGTAATATAATTAAGTTCTACTTTTAGTATAAGATTTGCTCCTAAGTAACTTTTAAATTTCAATTTAGTCTCTATTTTTAATTCAACGATAATATTTTATCAACTAAAAGTGACTCAATGATAATATCTTACTGGAAAATATTAACTTACATTATACCGTGTAAATAATAATAATAAAGTCACATATTCAATAGTCAAAATCAGCATAGCAACGGTAATAGAAAGTAAAATTAAAACTCATGGAAAAAAGTTTTATGTTTTGATCAAATGACCCAAAAATAAGAAATCTCACTTTCCTAATCCAAAAATAGTCTTGGATCGCCTTTATTTATTTATATATATATATATATATATATAATATCTTCGGACTGGTTTGTAAACTTATTTTTACTCATGTTTACATATTTATGATATTTATATTTATTATAATTAATTTTTTATTTAAATATAAAATATTGAATACTCCGAATTTGATATTGTAAATATTAAATTATTGTAGGATCTAAATCAGTTATTCCCATAATCTTCGAATTTACTCTTCAATATATTCTACTAAAGAATAAAATTTGTTACAAAATATTTTTTAATTTCATTCCAATTTTTTCTCAATTTCAATACATTTCAACTGCAATATTTGGCTCAATCTCACCAATATTCGTCGAATAGCAGCACCACATTTTAGGAGAGTAAACTTATCGACATGATGAGGTAAGATGACAATAGAGTAATGCGGCTGCATGTATATTTATTTATCACTTACATTTTCGTTTATATGGAGATATAAACTATATTCAACTATAAACTACAACCATAATAATATATACTTATATGGAGATATAAACTTTATCGGGCTATAAACTATAACTTATATATGAACTATAAAATATATACGACATTACCATCAAATACTTTTTAAATATCCAAAATCGAACACCCAAAATCAGAAATAAAAAACAAAACCTATAATATTTAAAACGTAAACGACAGAAAATAAGTTACCGAAAACAATGGTGAAAAGCGAGCGAATTGGAAACGGGTTACTGGAGACGGAACACTAAGAAGATGAGAAGACGATTTGTCGGAAATAATGGTGAAAAGCGAGAGAAAAGAAGATGAATGAAGAAGAGGAAGAGATAACTAAAAATTTGAGATTTTTTTAGGGGAATGAAAAGAGGCATAAAATTGGATTTAAAATGTAAAGTCCCAAATCAACTATTTTTCCATTTTGAATTTCGATATCTTGATAATAATTAGCATATAAAAAAGGATATAGTGGCAAAATACATATGGGTTCTATGGTGTATTTTAAGATAAAAGTGTAAAATTTGCAGAATCAATCGCTTTGTGTAATGATCATCTCCAAATAATCTATTACTAATCTCAAAAAAGTGTCAAATTGAAAGCCCAATAGATGTTAAAATTCGAGGGGATAGCATAAATCACTGTCACGTTTTAATGATTTTTACCAACCTATTTATTACTCACCAACTTTCACCAACTTTTTAAAGAAGTCTAGCAAAATTGTACTTCTCACTGATATTTGAACCAAATCTTGTTAGATGGATTCTCTTAGGAAAGCATCTACATCTTCCACGTTTTTCTCACCATTGAAAGGAATTCACATTTGCAACATTTAGATTCTTTGAACCGTGAACTCCAACATTTATATTTTCACGACTGAATACATCTTCTACATTTTGAACGAGATAAGATATTTATTATTTAAGAGTCTGAGTTATGTTTTAATCTTTTCGTCATTTTTGGTCAAAACTCATGCGAGTTGCTCATGACTGTTGACCTAGATTTAGAAATTTTAAGAAACTCAATGGGTTGTTTATGAATTTCGATAGAGTTCAAGAAATTTGGGTCGAGTTTCTTATACCACTTGAGGTTTTATTGATTTTACCTTTCTTGAAAATTTAAAGATACTCGAGCCGAGTTTATGATCCCACTTGAGATTTCGCAAGCTTTTTAGATCCCACTCGAGATTTTCTAATTTTGCCTTCTTTAGAAATCAAAGAAAAGTCGACAATCAGAAATCGCCCAACACCCTAACCCATTTGCTACTCAACATAAAATCGTAAAAATTTAGATAAGTTGCAGAAATTTGAGTTCAAATCATACCCACCAAGTCCATATAGAATAAAGAAGAGAAAGAGAGGGAAAAATGAAACGCTCCAAATAAAATTTGGATGTAGTTTAGTTTTCTATATTTGTGTGTGAAATTTTGAAATATTGAATTTTTAGAAGTAAAGTAAAGATGTAATGTAGCCATAATTTTAAATTTTATTTTTTTCTGGAGAAGCGTAATGTAGCCATAATGGGGCTATATTTTAATCAACTTTTAATTATTTAGTTAGGCAAGTAAAAGGTTTGAAAGTTGAAATTATATCCAACTTGCCTTTACAACTCAAGTAAGAATTTGAATCTCAAATGAAAACATCAAATCAATTATCCTTTACAACTCATTAGGGCCGCACACCAAAATCATCGAAACCGATTGCAATTCAGTTCGATTTCTCAATTAACTCAAGCCGAAATATGTGTTCATACCTATTTGTTTTTTAATTATTTAACAATAACAGTCAAATTTCTGACAAACTTTTACTTATTATTTTTGGTTAGTGTGAACCTCTTACTTCTTCCAACGTGTTGCTTTTCCCAAAATCCACCCACATATTCCCAATCCCCATATCATTTATTTATTTGTTTATTTTCTTTTTTCATGAGGTCTCCCTATGGATTCAACCGCCAGCTTCATCTCTCTCTCAAGCTCCCCCTTTCTTTCTCCCATATCCTTATTCTCCGGCGACGGCGGCTCATGAAAATACCGGCGGTGGTCCAGGGATCGTGTTCATGGGCGTTCTTTTCGACCAGCCTCCACCAACGCCAGTTTTTCGCTAGGGCCTTCTCATTTACGCTACAGCCATGCGAAACCCCAAACGGGATAGACTAAATCGTTGGTTTTCGGTTCGGTTCGGGTTTTTGCTTTTTCAGTTTTAAAATTCGGTTCGGTTTTTTACTCTTAATATTTAATAAAATCAAATCGAACCGTTAACAAGAGCGGGCTGAACTTTGGAAACCATTTGTTATCAAAATTAGACAAGCGCCTGTGCTCGAACCTGAGCACGGACAATATTATCTTCAGAATTTTTCCTCTCTATTCAGTTGGTTGAGCCCTTGCCCCTGACCCTGTGCACTGTTTCATTCGAATTTCCTTCACATTTTTTCCATAAGTTTTGTAGAATGATAAAACTTCGGCGATTTTATTTTTAAATAAGAGAAAAAAAATGATATATTAGGTACTTTTAAACGGGACAAAAAATAATAATAATTGCAATTTTTCTGTACAAATATGTCAACTTTTTTTTTTAAATGAGAATATATAAATTAGTGGGACTTTTAAACTCTCATTTTAATAATTGTAACCATTGAAACCAAATTCGCAAGTATATTACAAATATAACTTTGTCAACTTTAAATTTGAAAATTTATGAATTTTTGAAATTATTTACTTCTCAATTAATATCAAGCACCTCAAAAAAAATTTTTGGATCCACCGTGGACCTGGACTCGGACTCAATTGATTTTTGTGAATTTAACCTAAGCTTAGCTTAACTAATCAGATCAAAAGATTGTAATTCAAATTCATACTAAAAAAAATCGATATATAAATATATATATATATATATATATATATATATTTAATGTTTCATATTTTATAATATGTTTGTTTGGTAGGAAAGCTCAAATTTGAATTTTCAATCTAAAATATTATCAATTAATTTATTAATATATTCATCAAAATTTTTATCTTAATGTAATTCAACCTTTTGAAAACATAACAATATATCATTTTTAGAATTTCCACTATTTAAATCATAAAATTTTAAAATAGTTTTAAAAAACAAATCTAAGATTTGGTGCATCAGGAAAGAAAAAAATTACTGACATACAAAACAGGATATAAAATTTCCATAAAAAAAAAACATTCTTTTAGTAGTTGGAGCCACCCATAATCAAAATAACACAAGGCATATAATTAAATAATTCTAATTCCACCATATTGTGTAAGTAACAGTCCTATGCTTCTTCTCCACCATATTTAAACTGGCCGTACAGGCAAAAACATTGTACAAAAGAGCATTTTCTTGAGATTCAAAGCTCATGGTTAGAAGAAGAGATACACTCGGCCAACCTACTCAAACATCTGATGATCAGTAACGTACGAGGACGCTTTCAATATAAACACGACACAATACGTTACATTCCACGCATATTCCATACCCCATCAATCAAAGCAAACACAAAAAGTGAAATTTCTACATAGCCATTTTATGCAATTCTTTGCTATGAACTCTGATTCGAGGTTGGAGGTCGTCCGCGTCCCATTGTGAATCCTCGAGTTCCATCAGGCATTTTCGGGCCTGGGGGTGGCTTCGAGAGTTCAACAGGATGAGCAGAGGATGTAGTAGTTCCGTGGCCTAGAGGAGGAGGGCAAAATATTAGGCGGCTAAATTCTTAATAACATGAAATCTACAATGAGGTGAGCAGATCAGTATACCCATTCCATTGACGCCCTTGTACTTTTGTCTTCTTGTTCGTCCTTGATTTTGATTTCGACCTCTATGCCCATGTTTGTCCTTGGTTTGATGATCGCCCTCCTAAAATTGGCAAACTTGATATTGTTATTACAACAAGCTTTTCCTTGCATTCACATCTCATAGAAAATTTCACGTTTTAGGTTCCGAGTGCTAGGTAAACTCCCAAGTTTCTCTCAATGCAATCACATAGTAATCACATTACTGGGGACTCCGACTGGTCCCGAGGAAGTTGGAAGAAAAATATTCAGAAAAATTAATCAAAAAATTTTAAAAATAACCGACAAATTTAATAGACATGTAGAAGAGCAACATTAACCTCCTCATCAGGCACATCATCATGATGGTCAACTATGTTCTGAATTTCTTCATCCCCATTTTGTTCAGTTACTCGTCCGGTGCTGTTCTTTTCTGGATCAGATCCTCTCCGGTGTTGTTTCCTCTGGCCATGCTTACTCTGAAGTTGAGAACTGTATTGTAAATACCCTTCAACTAGACATATAAGTAAAGTGAAGGACAGTACCAGATGCTTAAGAGGCTTAACCCGCATGCCATTTCTCCAATCTCGCTCATCGTTTAAAGTTGCCACCTAATGAAGAATTAGAAAATTGACTATCGATATCAACTCAAACATATTAAAATTGTTAAGTTTAAGGCAAATGGCATAGATCTGATCACTCACAGCTTTCTCAGAAGCTTCAAAAGTCTCATACTCCACAAGGACATGTAACTGTACATAGTAACCAAGAAAAAGGACAATTGAATAAGTCGACACGGAGCTACATTGTCCAACTACTATTTATCATAAACATGGCACCAGCCAAAAAAAATCAATGGACATTGTTGCTTTCTTCTCTTCACTTCTATATTAAGGAACAGAATAGGATACTCAGAAGTTCAATCAACATGCTGTATTGAACGGTGACACACGTATAATTTTCTCTGCACCGGCATTATCAAACCCAAGCATTGTAATAATCCCCCTCCTTATTTTTAGGTCCCAACCTACTACTTCCCACAAAAATTCAGTCTGGTGAAAGAGAACCATTCGGTTCCATTCTTCATTTTGTTTTCATTTCCTACCTAACTTTCCTACCCAACTATCATAATGTCCTCTCACCACAATGTAATTTGCTTGCTATGATTTTGACAAAAAGCTAGCCAATCAGGCTTTTATCCAAGCTTTGCGAAAGATCAAAAAGGCCATACGAGTAAGGGAATCCAAATATGACTCCAGAATAATAGAAGCCTTTAAGCGCAAAGTATCCATAGAATCCATAGAAGCCTTCACGTTTTCCTCAGCTCAGCTCAAAAGACAAGGGGAATATATTTTTTTCTTAGAATTAGGAATTAAAACAAAAATAGATTGTGAAAAGGTGATGACAAAGAAACTCTTATCCATAGTTTTCCTCTTCACATACGGGAAAAAGAAATAAAAGAAAAGAGAAAGAAAACACTTCATGCATGGTTAATGTGTGTGAATATAAAGAAACACGGAAGAAAGCACAATGTCCTTCCACAGAAACCACTTTCTTTACTAGAGCTCAAATGAAAAGCATGAGTAATAACCCCAAATACATAGCCATAATGTCCCCTTTAAGAAAAAACTGAAATATTTTATTTTATCAGTTGGTTTCATAATATACCTTATTACTGATCAGCACATCGCCCTTCCCACTTTTCCCCGACTTGTCTGCCGCATGTGGGTCACAAATGGTAATACTTCTTACGCTAAAAATAGAAAATAATTCTTCATGCACTAAAGTCTAAAGGGAAAATTAGTTTTATGAAAACATAGCTTTGGAAATGAGGATAGCATACCGTCCAGCAGCTCCGAAAATTCGTTGGATATTCTCCTCTGAATGATCCTCAGGTAGATTTTCTACCAAAATAGTAAATAACTATACCCCACATAGAAATGTCATAAAGTTAACATACGTTACACATCAACAATCAAGTTCACAGTATACAAATATGTACCTTCGAATCCCTAGTCTCAGGCAATGGAATAGGATGGAGTCGCTTGACTTTCTTCCCATTAGGACTCACAACCTGTAGTTGGCAGATAAATTAGCGAGTGCTCATACAAAAAGAGGCCTTGGTTGCAACATTTTAAAAGGGAACATGGAGTATCTTACAAGCACAGAGGATTCCCTCAGTGCAGCAGCGATAAATGAATGATCTTGAGTAAGTTTTTTCATTCTCCTGAAGGCAGCAATAAGAGCTATAGGAACTAGACAAATAAAGAGGAAACATTTCAACTTATTTATGCATTGATAGAAATACAACTGCTTACTACAAGACATAAGGAAAAATCAGAATCCCCAGACAACCAAAAAAAAAAAAAGTAGTAGAGCAAAGAACATGAAGTGAGATGATCAAATTGTAATAAAATGAGGTAAACAGTCTTATTTTCAATCATCAAATGTATATAAAAATACAAAAAACGAGCATATAAAGAAATAAGTGCAGAGCCATATAATAACTATGTGCACTGTGCTTGAGCTAGAATATGCAACCTTTTCATGCTTCGACTTTACTTCAAGATATTTATATTTATTATATACCGCGGAAGGAAACAAGCCAAACAGGCCATGTTGAATATTAACAAAGGCTAGAAGCATTGTGAGATAAAAAAGTTTATTGTTATATCGTTCTAGTCCATTACATGAAAAATCATGCAAAGGCCATAATTTCATAAATAGAAAAGGGATCTGTCAACAATCAATTGAACTTCATTCAGAGCAGTCCATGAAGTTCGGCAGCACAGCAGATCCAAATCTGGCTGCACCAGGAAATGTCCAAGTAATGCAACTTGTCAGAAAAAACTGCATGGCTCATCATCCCATCTCTTTTTCTAGTCATGCAAAGTGACCTTTCTATAAAATTGATGTTAATTCCAAAGTTCTGGGAAACAATATGAAAAAGAAAATTAATAAGTCATGCAAGGCCGCCACCCCCAGAACTCTTCTATATTAACAAGATGCTAGAAAGCGAATAATAAAATACTATGTGGAGCCATGTTCGGGTATTTCAGATGATTGAACTCCAAGGAGTCACAAGTCACAGCTTCTGAACCATCCCTTCGGTTTCATCATTTTTGAAATAATCTTTGTTGCCTGTTTGATTCTAAAGTTTACCGGTTTAAAATTAAGATCTGAAAGGTTAAAAATTAAGAACTGAAGCTCCTGATATAGAGCTAAGAAAAACAATACAAAGCCTTTGGTTTCCATAAGTCATGGTCATACAACAGAGAAGATACTTAAAAGTACAAAAAACTTCTTTCTGATGGTTTTGTTCAAGTGTGGCTAGGCAGAATATTCGTCCAAAGCATTCTTGGAACTACTTATTTAATTCCCATAGTTGAGATTTTCAGAAAAATCATAAAGAAACTAAATTCTCTCATGACTTGTTATGCTTCTTGAACCCCTTGAGAATTTCAATACCATTGGGAGTTTTCGTTTCCATTGAAAGATAACAAAATCTACATAAAAATGAAGAACCATATCAAATTATTATTAATGGCCAAGTAACATACCAAAACCTTCCTTGTTTTTCTTAATTATTCCCATCAAGTGCTTATCAGTGGGCAAGTTTTCATCGCTGAAGTAGTACTCTACCTGCGACGACATTTAGAATTAGCATAAAGAACACGTACTCTAAAATAATATGCTTTACAAAATTAAAGAAAAACTAAACGAAGTAAAATCTACATTTCCATAATCTAAATGCTCTATTGAGGTCTTGCATCCAAAAGACCAAGCTAATAGTGGTGTAACACACCACCAACTCCATGATATCACAACCGTGAAATAATCAACTGAAATCATATCCCCCTTGCAGTTGATAATCAAACCATAAGCTTCCCTACGTTCTAATATCCACGAAGGTCACATATAGAAAATAAAATATATGTCCACGACGGTAAACGGATTCGCACACTAATTCTCAAATCCTAACAAGGCTTCTGAATCACAGCAATTTCAATGCATACAGAACCAATAAATTTCTAACGCTAGTATCTGCTCTACGTATACAGATAGAGAATCAAAAAAACCGCATGCCAGACCTAACGAAGCAAAGAAATTCGAGGGTCAAATATGAAGGGCGGAGGAGAGTGAGGATGATGGAGGAGGCAGAGTTTACCTGCTTAATGATCCTGTGCTTCAGATCCTCCAAGAGAACAGCGGCCCTAACTGCGTGTTCGTGGGCGTGATCGTGATTCTCCCTGTTTCCGTGGTCGTGATCGTCTTCGGATGTCAATGATTGAATCTCAGGCATATCGCGACTAGGTGATCCGACGGGATCTTGCGGTGGAGGCGACGGAATGGACTCGGCGACGGGGCAGGAGACGACAGCGGCGGAGGACGGAGTCGGACGCTCATCGCCGGCCATGGTGAGGAGTCGAGGAGGAGAAAAGCGCTAGGCGGTAAGAAACCAAAGTACCTTCACGCCCTTCCTCCCGCTTCGATGGGTTCTTCCGCTGACCCTTTTATACCGATGGCCGACAACCCCCGCTCTGATAAGGGCAATTTGGACATTTCCTGCGGTCCTTTTTCGTTTAGGCCTTTTGAATTCCATGCTTTGCCCGCAATTTCTCGTACTCAATCGACTCCAGTATTACGTGACGCGGCTTGTCTAGTATTGGCGTAGCGGGTCCCGGTCGTGTTGGATCCGGACTATCCGGTTTTTTACGTATCGACCCGGAGACGCGAACCCATATACCAGTTTCTCAAAGAAAATCCACACCAAAATATATTTAAAGAAAAAAAAGAAAGAAAGAAAGAAAGAAGAGAGAGAGAGAGACAAAATAAAAGAGAATAAAATCCAACAGATGTAAATCACTAAAATATATCTGTGCAGGTTGCTGAAGCATATACCACGATCAATTTTAACAAAAAATACGGAAGTGTAAAAAAAAACACCGAGTCAAGAGAAAACTTCTTATTGAATTTTAAAACTAAAACCATAAATAAAATCAAGTTCGATTTCGAACGAAAACCTATACTTAAAAAATAACAACTAGAATAAGAATAAATTAATCCTCATAAATTAATAAAATATTGGAAGGTTAAAATTTTCCAACTCCTCCATATTCCTCAATCATTATTTAATCAGTCATTCCAACATTGATTTGAAACATCTAAAAAAACATAAAAAAAATAATACAAAAACTACTCAATAAGTAATTCTTACTTTGGAATTATGTTTCCTTCAAAAATTTGTAAACATGAAAGAATACCAACCATTTGAAACTTCGTAGTTTCAAAGTTCCTTATAAATCATTTAATACGACTATCAAAACTCAGTAAATCAAATTTTTCACAGAATCAAACCTTCGAAACAAAATTTTATTTTATGTTTTCTCAAATCGATTATAGTTTTTTTTCTTTCCAATTTGGAATTATAATCATATTGTTTCTATAATAGTTAAAATAGATAATATATTTGAGTTGATAATAATAATTGGTTGATCGAATCTCTCTTGTGCATATAATTACTTTATACTTTTAACACATCCAACTATACAAAGATTAAGCCTAAATCATAAATACATATTCTATCGTCTATTCTTTCGAAAAAAGTACTCTCTATCTAAAAATATGGAGTTTATACATTGAAATACACGAAACATGCATGATAAACATAGGCAACCTGACAAACCTTTAAGCAAAGTGAGTTTTCTTTATTATTACTATTATTTACTCTTTTTTCTTTTTTCCTTTTTTTTGGTTAACAAATGCGAAATTTGAGGATAAAATCTTTATGGTTAACTACATCTTTGAAGTGGTTAACAGAACGAAGAAAGGGAACGGAAGAAAGAGGCTATACTCGCATTACTCAAAAATAAATTCTAGCGCAAAGCACTTAATTGAAACTTGGGCTCTGGGAGAGAGTGGTTTTTGCCACAACTCCAAGCCCATACACACACACAGGCAAAACCTATTAATTCCGCCGAAACCAAAATAGGCCTAAACCAAGGCCCATATAAGCAGCCAAAGCCCAAGCCCAACTCCCATACCCAAATATCGAGGCCCATTTCTGA
>NW_019104529.1:66382-127259 GCF_001995035.1 Momordica charantia
TTTTCTCTCTTTTTTTAACAAATGAAGTGAGTACATCCACGCGCTTTTTAACTCGCCAAAGTATTTTAATTTTTCAATTCTTGTTTTCAAGTTCGATAATTTGGAGTAGAAAAAAAAGTGCATTGTATTCTATATTGGTTTGATACCTTATTATTTTTCGTTTCTTATTATTTATTTTTTAATTAAAAGTATAAATATATTTAACAATTATTTCTGTTTTTTTAATTGAAAATAAAAATAAACATATGTTTATAACTCGTTTTTATTCCTAGTATAACAACCTATAGGATAGAGATAATATAGCAAGTTTTAATTGGATATATGCCATGTTTATATTTATTTTTATTTTTAGTTAAAATAAAAATTAATAGATATAACATGTAGTAAAAAAACAAGGTCAATATCTAATATTCAAAATATATATATATATATATAATACAATTCAGTCTCGAAATCAAATTAAAAACAATAATAATATTTATCTTTCAAATGCTGTCCAATTCAATCTAATTTCGTCTCTCACTCAAAGTCATTCACTTTAAATGATGTCAACTCACATCTAGCTCAACTAGACTATTATGGTCTCGACAAACTTTGTAAATCTTTAACGAATTGATTCATTTCATATAGTTATTGAAGAGGTCATCTGAACAAGTTCTTAACTAGCGATTGAGTACACCATAAGTCCTCGATTCTATTCTTTTTATAACGTGTAAAGAAGTGGAAAACAAATCTCATCTCACCAATATAATTGTTTGAATTTTGACACTCAAACTCATTTTAAATGTTGGAACTAGAAGAGGATTTAGATGAAAATGATTGTAACACTTGGAATTACTCTGATGTTTTTTCCAAAGTCCAAGGACAACCAACTCTAATATCCGTGACACATTTTTCCTTTTTCTAGTTACCTTAGTATTCAATTTCTTTCACTAACTTATTTCTATAAAATACATATCTTATTAATTTCTATTTATTTACACATTTTATTGCTAGATTATCTCGCATATACTTATTGAAAAAGCAGTCTCTAGATGTAGACTCTTAGGTAATTGTAAATGTCAACATAATAGATAATATATTTCATAAAAATTTCAAGCATATTAATTAAATATCATATGCAGTGAAAATATAAACAAAAATAATTTAGAGTATTAAAGAAAACTCTTCAAAACAATTCAATAATACAGGTCCACTTGAAATTTGATGCAGTTTCTGTGAGTAGGCCAGCTTATAATTATAGCATATAAAGGCTCCATGATGAAAGGTAGGGGGATCCATCCAAATTATAGTCTTTATGATATCCATTCTCAAGGAAATAAAATAATAAAATAATAAAAATATTTTTTTTTAGTTTATTATTTTTGTTTAATGGAGTTTTGTTTGGTTGATTTGGTTTCTAATTTTTAAAAAATCCATTTTAGTCCCGTAGTTTTAATAGGTAATTAGGTGGCTATTTCAGTCAATTTATTTCTATTGTATCTCATTAGCATGACATTTGAATTAATAAATTTCTTGAAATATAAACATACATTTGTATTAAAGGGTTTCATTTTATATAAATTTTGTTTTATTATTTTTAAAAAATAGAACAACCAAAACAAAAATTATGAAAATATAAAGAATAAAATGAACCGAAGTTGAAATTATAGAAGCCAAAATGAACGTTTTGGAACTACCTGAATCAAAATAAACTAAAGCAAAAAGTACGATTATTAAAATAGTATTAAAATTTTTAATCATGACAGGCCAATTAATAATTTTCTCCTTATGTACTAAAAAAATAAAAATTATCCTCCTATTATGTCTCTAGCATACAAGCTATTCATTGCTTTAATTTTCCTCTCCATTTATTTTTATCTACCTCTCTAATTATGTAATGACATGTCTTTTATAATTTGCATCATTTTTTAAATTATTTAGTTTTGTGATGTGAATAAAAGTGTTAATTTTTTTAATTTTAAATTAATTTTTTTAGTACAACATGTGGACAGATAATCAAACTCACACCGTCAATTACCATTAAGCTATACTCTGACTAATTTTAAATTGTTAAGAATTGTCAATAAATTCAAATAATTTATTTAACTTTCATATACCTTAGTCAAGTGAATCTATTGATAAACAATCTAACTGAACTTAACAACTTCCTCGATAAATAATTTATTAACAAATTAAACTAAAATAAAATTAAAATAAAAGGCCAATATGTCAAAATTAAACGTGGATATTTTTTGGGGGTAAAAACGCCCTGGTGGCCTTTGAAAAAGTCACTTTTAAGTTTGAACTAAAATCACTTTGTCAACTACTTTTGAAATAAACACTAATTAAGTAATTCTTTTAAGGATACTTTCAGCACTTTTCACTGTTTTTAACAATTTCAATATAAAATTAGATTACTCAACTAAACACTGTAAAAAAAAAAGGGAGAAATTGCACAAACTATTCCTTGATGATAGGAGTTATTGCAATTAATCCGAAATTATTTATTTAATTTGTTTGGAATAAATAAACTACCCCTCAACTTAAGCTAATGGAGTTGGGTAAATTTAATTTATATATGGATATCTTAACATAATCAATCCGTCATAACATCATTAGTGATAGATGTCAAATTAGAGTATGCTTTATTAAAAAAAAATTACATAGTATGCCCCTGAATTTAAAGGATCCATACAATCACATCGTTGAATTATAAAATTATTATAATTTAACTCAACTTTGTTTATTTCTATAAAATTTGAAAATCCAAAATCGACCATCAAATTTTTTTTGGTAGGACGGCTGATTCAATTTTTAGAAAATCAATTTAAACATTAATATTTTACTTTCTTCGACTGATATATTCTGGTGTAGAATCGATTTTGCCCACGAAATGAGCTGATTTGACCCACTAAAACCATACCTAAAAATATATTCCAAACTTGGAGCTATGTACTCATTAATATTAGTTAGTTAATTCTCAAAGCGAGCATAGTTCAACAGTAATTGAGAACTATCTTCGATTAAGAGGTTGTGAGTTTAATCCCCACCCTCCCTATCCCATATGTTTATGTAGTTATTAAAATTGATAATATAATTTCAAATTTTATAGAACTAAAAAAAATCAGGATTAAATTATAATAATTTTATAGTTCGAGGTTTGATTGTATCAATTTTTATAGTTTTAATGTGGTTCTGCCATTTTTAATCTATTAGTGTTATAACCGTTGAGTTTAACTGCAACAATTTTATAAGTTTAAAAGAGAGGTGGATCAAATTGAAAATTCATTACTGTGATTATAACAATCACAATTTATATGATCTTGGGGTGGTAGGTACAATTTTTTCTAAAAAATAGGAAGTTATTTTAATGTTCTTGTAAAAGTTATCCACACTTATCTATAATCAGAAGGGCGTGAGTTCAAACCCACCTTGTAATCAAAAGTTGTTCCAAATTTACCATTATACAATGGAAATAAATTTCTATCTCTGGATGTTGGTTCATTGCTGCAGTTGCTTTATTTACATACAAAATAAAGCATCGCCTATCTTGTAAATTTATTTTTATAGTTTACGCTGCACTACAACATGCTATTCACTTTCCTACCCTACATTTTCTCAGTTATTTGTTCACTTTATTAGATAAAAGTATAAAGGTTTAAATAACATTTGGGTTGATTTTGGCATTTTTAGTTTTTATTTATTTTAGCCTATGTAATTTTAAAACGTCCATTTTGATTTATGTATTTAAATTCGAACTTACAATCTTTTTTGGTGGAAATTATACCTTAACCAGTTGATTTTATTCATGAAATTGAACTTTTAATGAGTAATATTTATATTAGTTTGAGTTTGTAATTTTTTTTTACAATAAATTTTTAATAAAAAATTTTTTTTTAGTAGAATGGAAATTCGAAAGCCTCTTAGTTAAAAGGCATGTGCCAATCAGTAAATCTTAACATTTTTTTTCCTTGTTACTTAGAAAAGTATGGCTTCATTTAAAATAATATTTAAAACTTCAACATGTATAATTTGAAATTGTGGGGGAATGAATTACTCTGGTAGGTCCCACCGGTTGACCCATTTCGGTCTCTCTGTGCTTATTAGCCCCGTCGTACAGGGTAGGGAATCTCCTGCTCAAATAAATAAAAACTGATTGTAATATATTTTAGGGTAAAGGGAATAAACCATCCCTACCAATATTGTTATAATTATAGTCTTAAACTTTTATAAGTGAAAAAATTAATCCCGTAAATAAAAAAAAATCCACTCGAATCCATTTCTCATCTCCCTCCATGAACTCTCACTCTTAGCATTCTCCCTATTTCTTTTCAATTCCCCTTTCCCTCTTCGAATACGTGTAAGGTACCCAGGTACAGAATCCCTCACATCTAGCTTCTTCTCCCAACCAAACCTTGAATTATGGGTTTGCAACAATGCCAGCATCGACCTACTCTGACTCTACCAATCCTCCAATTGTCCCATCATCAACCCGGAGTTAAACAGCCGTTCCGATTCGAATTACCAATGGAAACCCCTCGATTGCAAAATCTTCAGAAATCGTTGGAAACCTCTCAATTGCATCCGTAATAAAATTGAATTGACCCCATAAATTTTCAATCTTCAACCCAGCAGGAGAAGAGGGGATGTTGATTGAATTATCTATTTTTTTTTTTAGTATTGAAACCCCTATCATTCACTTAATTTTTCTTTTTAAGCTGAAGGGTTTATTTTTAAAATATTAAAAATTTATGGTTGCAATTTTATAACTCGAGAGTTTAAATTTTACTATTAAAAGTTTAGAAGTTTAATTTTTTTACTTACGAAATTTTAGGATTTTAATTTTTACAGTTAAAAGTTTAGGGGTGTAATTACAACACCACTCCTACTTATACCATATATTTTTTTTTATAACTTCATTTATTAACAAATAATATTTAGGTGTTTATCCTTCATTTTATTTTATTTAAAAAATATGTCCACCTTTTTTAAAGTTATAAGTTTTTGATATCCAATGACTAGTGAGTACATAATTACTATTATTTTTTTTTTAGCATGAGTACATAATTATTATTCTTCATTAGTTCAGTGATATAAAAGAATTATAGATTCGAATATGTATTTCATAATTACAATGTATTACATAATTACTATTATTTTTTTTTTAGCATGAGTACATAATTATTATTCTTCATTAGTTCAGTGATATAAAAGAATTATAGATTCGAATATGTATTTCACAATTACAATGTAGTTTTTTTTTTTTGGGAAAAAAGAGAAGATTATGAGTCAAATTAAATATAGCTCTATGATTCTGTACATGGTAGGAAAACCTATACGAGTGTAAGGAAGTCGAGCAGGTGGTGATCGATTCAGTAATTTGTTTGCTTACTGTATGTTATGGAGCTCAATTTAGGGCTGAAATTGGAAGAGATCTTTCAAAAACAATTTATTTTATTTATCTTGAATTCGACATTTTTCGAGAACAATGCTTGAAAAAGCTCTGTAGAAACATCAATTTTTTTCTCAAGGTTGAAGATTCAATTCACGAACCTATGGTTTATATATTGGTTCAATTTTAGCCCAATTTTAGAATTTTTAATTTTGTCATTGTAATTTTAAAACTTCAAATTAGATTACTCCCTAAATTAATTATGATAAATTGTACTTACCTATTCAAAAAAACTCACTGTATTTGTCATCATGAATATGCTCATCACTTAATTGTCGTACACTTCGAGAAGAAATTTTGATTTCCTATATTCTCAGATTGTTATACTCTCGAGAAGAAAAAAAAACTATTTATATTTCATTATATGTTTTATTCCACTTTCTAAAGTAAAAATTAAAATACAATTAATCAAAAAATAACATTAGGTCAGGATGAGCATAGTTAATGGATAGCTAATGATTAATTGACGCATGTCTCATCTCTAACTCACATGATGTAATAAAAAAAATAAAATTAATAAGAACATTAGTTTACAAAAATATAACTACATGCCAAAAAAAAAAGTATTTTCGCGCATTTACGAAAATACCCCCAAATGACAGAGCACTGAATTGGGCCGAATTGGGATTTTCAAGATCACCGGTACTTCATTCATTACTGTATGACGTATGTGTTTCTGCGGTTACGCATCAGTTGTTGTTGTTCAGAAGAATGAGGGCTGAAGAATAGGCAGCGAAGAAAGAAAGCCAATGTAACGAAGTTTCAGAATGAGCTCCTCCACGATCATCAAGGATATGAAGCGCGATCTTACGAAGAAAAGCAGAGAACTCATAAGGTTTCAGAAAGGCAAGTATCGTAATCGTAACTTCGATCCTCCTCTCCCTCTCTTCGCTTCATCGTTCGACTTGGCCTTCGCAGTCCTGTAATTTCATTCTCATTCCCTCAAATCCGTGCATCTACGGATTCAACGCATTTTCTTGTGAAATTATTAGTCTGAAGATCTGATGTATGAATCGAAATTTCCGGTGTGATGCAATGATCTGCCAGACATTACGAAGCATTACGAAATCAAAGAGAAGTATCTTAAGCAGCTGCGTGGAATCGACTCTGGTCTCCAGGTTGTAACATTTCTTCTCTCAACTATCGCGTTCTTTATACTTCTTGCTTGGTTTATGAGAACTTATAGGTGAATATGAATCTTTCTGAAGGTTTACGTATTTCTTATCAAATCTTTTCGTGTTCTATTCAGCTCATGCCGACATGTTATTTGAGTTGTTTGTGCGATTTTCTTAGGCACCGCTGACCATGGAATTGATGATAAACGGCGAAATCAATTAAATTCCGTTTCGGAACACAATATATTGCGTCTAATTAAAATTTTTGGTTATTTGCCTTCGGTCGAAGCAAGAAGGGAACTGTGGTCGTCGTCTAGTCTTAGACGAGTGTTATATAGCGTCTATACCTTCTATTATTGTTTCTTGCTTACGTTCTTGTTTGACGTAATGCAGGAGTTGGATTTGCTGAAAGAGCATGAAGATGTTTACAAATTAGTTGGTCCTCTTTTTGTGAAGCAGGATCCAGCAGAGCCAAACGCAAATATTGTGATGAAAATTGGATTCATCTCTGCTGAATTGTATGTTTCCATCTCACTTCTTTTCAGTATGCCATGGATTTACATAGTGCTAAATAGTTGTATTGTAGCTCTGATTCACAACTAAATAGTTGTACTGTGGCACCTGACTCTAATTTCAAATAACTTAACTATCAAATATGAGGTCAATAGTGTCTGATTTTAGACCGGATTAATACATGGGATTCGTGATATCTACATCGAACAAGAACTAAAAAATCAAATTAGTTCTTCATAGGTTCTTCCTCTGCTTTTGTGTTGCATTATTTTGCTTTTAATAGTCCGTACAATGTAAAGGCTATTTTTTTTTCACTCTATTTTTGTGGTTAGTTTCCAATTAGGTGAAAGCAGAATTTCAATCTTGAAAACTGTTGTCGAAACTAATTGGTTTGTTAAGACTGGATGACATTCTTATGTAAAGTTTTTGTTAAATGCCCATATCCGAATGTCTTATCTGAAATCTGAGCCGCTGTTATAGTGGAAGAACATAACATCTTCTAGCAATTCAATGCTGCTGCAATTTATAGCAGTAAATAGCATTCATAATTAATATTTTCCTCGGGTAACATTTTTCTGCATGTGAGATATCACTTTCTCTTGCATGTATTATTCTTATCTATCTAACAATTCTCTGAATAATTTTGGTATATCCTGCTTACATTTTACATATTTGGTTTTAACAGCCTATCTTGAGAATTTGGTGTTCTTGAAATGTTCATTTCTAGTTTAGTGGTTTATTCATTGTAGGTTGACTACTGTACTTGGGTGTAGTAGTCGTAGTTGTGAGTATATGCGTTATGTTTGACCCACAAGAATTCTAATTTTTCAATGCAGGAAGCGCCTTGAAGAAATTATCGAAGATTTGGAACAGAAGCAAAATGGCAAAATGGATTTAGTTAGTATTACTTTATCATGCATTTAGACATAGTAATCTACGCCTTCATATAGTTTATTCATTTTATTGGTTGGTATACGATGATTTTGCCGACTTTGAAATTCTTTGAACTCGAATTCTTTCATGATCATAAATTATGTTAAAGAATTGATGAATTGCTTTATCTTTTTTTTTTTTTCTCTTTTTTGTTTGAAGAAATTAGTATCTCACAAGTTCCTCGATTTGATATTTAAACTAATATCCAAGTGATATGAATTGGCAGATTTCAAAGGTAGAACATAGGCTTGAATCTCTCCAGGATTGGCAGGAAGAGGCAGGGTATGTCCCCCTTTTCACTCTCAAATGAGGTTTCAGAATTCTTTGTTCCAAAATACGTGCCATCTCTAGACTCTAGTCACTTCTTATTAGCCAATATTATTTGGGTTCAACAAAGAAAGGTAGATATTAAAAACATATAGGAATTACATAATACTTCGTCCACTAAATGAACCGAAATTTTTGTTTCGCAGTTTTGATTTTGATCAATGCAGACATTTTGGAAACTTATAATTGCACACTATTTTAGGAGCTTTCATAGATTCTGCCCGATAAATGATTTGCAATGCTTTAACTTGGTAAGTTATAAAGATTATGGTTCACAAATCTTTTATCACAAATTTTTGGTAAGTTGTAAAGTTCCATTTGGTCATTGAATTTAAAATTTTACATTTTGGGCCCAAGGTATCAAAATGGAGCATTAGTGTAACTTGGGGGATGAAAACAAAATGGTTTCATGACTGTGAATTAAATATTTAGATCTAATTTTTTTTATACGAGTAGAAATATACATTTCAAATTCAGGTTACAAAAAATGCACTATGAAAAACTTCATGCAAAATAATTACATTCAATTAGTTAATAATTTTGTTACTTATTGAAAATAGTTTGAATAACTTGTGTTGAGTCATTTTAAATATCATGTTTTCCTCCTTTTGGCTTTTATTATCCACGTCATACCCCAACCAGAAGGCTTTCATTCTATAAAACCCAAATTATATAATATTAAAATTATTTATTTAAAGTAATATATAAAAGATTCATAGAGGGAATTCATTTTTCCACCTATGCATTCAACCGATTTCAGAATTACTGGTATTATTATAATATTTTTCCTAAATAAAAGATAATTCAAATTATTCTTTGGAATAGCCGATTGGTTTCAGATAAGACCACCGATTAACACAATAGACATTAATCTATTATAAGAAAACTAGAAAGCTAGTGACAATGTGCGAATATGATCATAATCCAAAATTTTTGTGTAAGCTCGACCATGATGCACTATTCAAGAAAGCAAAAACCATGTATTAAAAACTAATAATTCCGCTAAAAGGGCGAATTATCCAGAAACCTCATATTTATCGTCGAGTGAATTGGCAAGTTATCGCGTCATTTCACCGCGACACTGGCCGACGGCCGAAGAGGCTTCCACAATCATATGGCCAAAGTTTAATTTAGGATCCGCTGCAAACATAATTTTCATAAAATAATAATTAAAACAGTCATTATAAACATAACAAAAATTATAACATACGATTAAAAATATAATTAATCAATGTCAAGGTTAATTATTGATTTATACAAATCAATCAATATCACAAAATACGATATTTTAGTTCCAAATGTTTGGGCAATTTATTTCAATTGAATCTCTAATGTTTAAAAACTTTCAATTTAGTTTCTTATGTTCTCACATTTTTAAATTAGGTACCTTTCCAATGGATGAATGTCAAAATTGGTTAGGAATTAGACTACTTGAGAGAAAGAATGAAATTTGGAAGAAAATTTAAAAGCTTAATTCTTGCTCTAAATTTATGCCAATTTAATAAATATCATATCATACAACGTCGGACAATTTTGACATTCATCAAGAAAAATGGTATGATTAGAAAATATTAAAATATAATGGACAAACTTTTCAAAGGGATTAATTAAAAAAACATCTAAACATTAGAGACTAAAACATATATTTGACGTCAAAATTAACAAATTAAAAAAGTATTATATTTGCAATTATTTTTACTTTTTACAACAATATGATTTAAAAAATAAAAATAATAATAAAACTACAAATTAAAAACTTCACTTACCTTTCGCCAAACACGATTTTGGTATCATTTTATCTGACTAATGCCTTCAATTGGTAGAGGATGTGCTTCAGTATTGAACACATATTTGTTCAATGGCATCGTTGAGCTGTCCCCAAATAGCAAGTATAAATACTTGAGAGTTTCCCCCAAAAAGAATGTCTCCATTTTGTCCCTCCTTCGCGGAGGAACTGTAGTAACATCATCTAGCGATGTATATCCACCACTATTAACCTTCGTGTGCTTCTCAAACGCTTCGAAAATCTTCCAACCCCATGCACGGTACCTGCGATACATTCACGTAAATCATATATAACTCGGTTAATGAACGATACAGGAAGTATAGTTAATATGGAAGGCATACTTTGGGTTGCCTGTGATACGATACAGAACGAACAGCGACTCGACTGTTTCGGGCCGCAAAAGATTGTGGCGATCGAGTGGCTTGATTATTATGTCATTGACATACTTCGAGTTCTTATTTCCACCATCAGAATTTTCTTCAGAAAAGTCCTGGACAAATGATGAGCCCAGTGTCTCAGATTAATGGGCAGCATGAGCAAATGGGAAAAAGAAAGACGAGGTCATAAATCATAGAGCCAACCTCAGTACGAAAATAAACTATTTCTGGGGCAAGACCGGTGGAGGTTACTTCATACATCTCATAGCAAGTTTTTGCCAGATCCTCTGCCAGATTTAGATTTTCCAGATCTTCAAAGCTCAGCAAGCTTTTATTCATAGCTTCTTCCTTGCTGATGCCCTTTGTAGCACCGAGAGCAAGAGTACCGGATAAGAAACATACCTGAAACAGGCACAAGCTTGTTAGTCAAATATTTTACGTCGCATTGCTTTACAATAATGTAGATATTCCTTGGAAAGCAAATATGCAGGCTGTGAGCTTGTGAATTAATTAGTCTTGAAATGGAATCACATTACATTATCGTAGAAAATATGCAGGCTTAGTTAACTCATCGAAGAAATAGTTACCTGAGTCCAAACATTAGAATGCGAACAGGTGGAATACGAACTGACGGTTCTTTTTATTTTTCTTTAAAAAATCTTTTTCCCATACATTCCTTCTACCACTATTTGTTTGTTTTTTTTTACCCTGCACCACTTCATGGTTATTACCAAACAAGCTGTCTCCAAAAGCTAATTTATGAGGCGAGAATTTCCTTAACACTTAACCAATATCCAACCCCTTCATGGACAAACTCGACAATCCCCTCTCACATTATCAAACTTTCAGTTGGATCTCACAATCTCACCATTAACTTGAGTTCCCCTGGGTTTTTGCATAGAGTTTCTGTAGTCTGAGCGCTTATGGCACTTGTTTGTGTCAAATGGGGGTTGGAGGTTCTCACCCAAAAGCTAACTTAAGAGGTGAAACTTTTCCTCAGTACTTGTAAACTGACGCATCCTTTTTTGCACAATTGATGTCAGATAACCTGATTTACTCCCGCATTGTATTTATTCAAAAAGATATTTATATTGGCAATGGCATTTGAATTCCACTACTTTCTTATACATCATTGCCAAGTGATTTTTCTTTTTTTATTTCCTGTTGGAGAATACAACTATGTTATACCAGTAGACGGGGCAGACATGACAATCAAAAGAATGAGCCAAAACCGAACAAGCAAGGCCAAAGCCAAATTCCGACCTAAGAAGGATGCTTGCGGGAGAGTTTCGAGCTTCGAGTTTCCTAGTAACAGGACAGTCATGTTCAATCAAATTGCTATCAAATGCCATAGTTCAATAGTTAGATTAAATAGATAAAACCAAAAGAGACTCTAAAGCTTAAAACTTGTCTCTAGAAGCAGATGGAGCGGCCTATTGTACTCCCTTGCCATAGGGGCAGCAGGGAAAGAAGTTTGTATAATGTCCCTGAGGAGGTGAATCTATGCTCTAGACATTTCCCAACATCCCAAATCTATTACATAATCACAACAATTATTGCACATGGAGTAATAGATAACAGTCAACAAGATAAAGAAACTATTTCCATTGATATATTACAAGAAATATTGATCCAGAGGGTGAATGAAAGATGTGTTTATGCCTTATACCATGTCAACAATCATATATAGCTCATCCTATATCATATATGCCAAATTATATTTCAAAACTTGAAATCATCTACGAATTAATATGCAGCAAAATCAATCCAACTCCTACATGTGCGGACAATCTACCAAATTATTTCCTAGTTTGAGCCATGTTCCTTGACCATAACATAAGCCAGTCTACAAGATAAGTGGATATTAGATACAAGAGGAAATAATGCATACCAGGTGATCCATTTTTGGGCTCAAAGCATCATTTGATCCATAAGGCAATTCTCCAACAAAAACCAATCCATTCGGAACTGACTTCCGAACAAGAAGATGCCTAACACCTTTCATGGCTTCTTCATACATATCATGTAGATAAGTGACATTATTGTCTTCTCTTGCTCCCTTCTGAAGCCACACTTTCAGAAGATACTCATAGTAGCTATCACCACGGGATCCCAGTCTTATGGTTTCTCCACTAAATTCACCAGAATAAGGGCTGCATTTGAGAAGAAAATAACATAAGAATAAGTAAAACTAGTCATCATCGGTATTTTCTCCAAACTAAATGAACCTTTCAAGAACTAAAAAGCACACAGAGATTTAGAATGCGGAAGAAACCACATTCTACATGTCGTAAACAACAGAACTGATGGTGTTTTCAACTTCCAAAACTCAAAAATCAAATGTGAAATACAAAGTGAAGCTTTTCAGGATTAGTGCTCGAAAAGGACAAACAGCCACGAAACCAGAAGTACCCCAAAAAAACAAAAAAACCGATACAAGCATAACCATTTGTGATTATTTCATATATCTTTGACCTATGGAATTTAACTTCCACTGTTGACTGCAGAAGAATGACATCTCATGATTCAAAAGAGAATTTTGCCAACGTGCCAAAAGGTTCAAGAGAAGCAATATCTGAGACCCTGAGAAGCATGGACATAACACTACATGATGAGACATCAAATTTTTAAAAGACTAAAAATCTAGCATATTGTGATGAAAGTAGATCGTACGATCGTCGTTGATGGTATGAAATTCATTACTGTCATCTAATATCTTTTTTCTGATATGTCTATAGATCAGAACAAAAAAAAAATTATAAAAAGTTGAACACATATGTTGGACACAGACATATTGCCTAAACTAAAGTAACCATTCTTATAGCTAAATATAAAAGCTCCATACCTAATATAGATGGGAACCAAACCTTCCACTTTTGGAAGGCTCTTCATGTGTTCCAAGACCTTCATAGCAGCAATTGAATACTTTGGGTCGCCGGAAACAGTACTAAGATAATTAAACTCCAGCTGCAAAGTGGAAACTTCGGATGTACTACTTACTCCACCAGGTGCTGCATGAGCCGAGGAATCTTTTAAAACAACATCACTGAGAGGAATAGTGGTTGGACTTGAGGTAAAGGCACTAAGCAAACGATCAGCCAAGTTCCTAGCAATTTCTAGATAAACATCTGGTTTAGGCCCTTCATTTTCAAAGGTCTTCCCAAATTCTCCAGCTCTCAAGTGGTATGCACTTAAAAGACCACCTAAAACACGTATGGTAGTTTCAAATAAATTGACTTGACCTTTCTCATTAATTCTATCCAAAAGGTGTTTTTCAACCCACGAGCCTGCTTCAGAGACAATTTCACTATCACCCATAATCATGGCAGTGTCAAGGGCATCCACAACCGTAGCACCTAGACCTCCTAACCCATCAGTTCCTTGCTGGCTCAGTGGCATGAGTTCGTCATGCCCCATTGCATATCTCTTATAGCCGGACCATGCATGGATAAAAGCATCCTTAACTTTCTGTTGCCTTGAAATCCATAACGACTCAGAGATTAATAGATTTGGATCAATGTTGTAGCTAGTGTTGCTACCTTTTTCGTCTGGTGGTAATCGAGGGGGAAGTCTTGGAGCTCTCCTCCATAAGTTCCTGAAGCTGATGCCACCGCTATTAATAAACTCTCCTTTCTCATTATTCTCACTGACTTTGGCTAGTCGATGGGGAGCAGAATGGACAGGAGTTGTACTTGTCAATAAAAGATATGCTAAGCCAAAGATCAACAGTAATACCAGAAACTTCCCCGTACTGCAACTTAGATAATCACGTTTTGCGCTACCAGTGCGTAAATTCTGAGTCATCACCTGAGAAAACAAGATGATATTGTTAAGACATAACTCAAAACAAACAATGGTAACCCATATCAAGTTACTATAGGCTGGTACTTAAATTAAAATGAAAGATTCTGAAACATTTAGTCTGTAACCAATAAGAATTTATTCTAATAATCAGAATTCCTTTTTAATAAGATCTAATGATCAGAGTTTTGTACTGCCATAATATAAATCTTCATGTATCTAGGATATGACATGATAAATAGAAAAATAAATGATTGGGTCACTATATTCAGTATAAAAAACTGTATATAATTCCCAGGGTTACTAATAACAATGATCTCACAACAACCCGAGATGAGTATTTTAGAGATAAAGTTACATGTCTCACGTGTCAGGTTCAACGCAGCAGGTAAGGGCGAATTTGGAGGAAACAATTTCTAGTCACTAAATGTCATACTCCAGTGTCTATTTCAGGCATGTCAAAAAAAAAACGTAAACTTATTCTTCCTTGAAAATTCTGGAATACACTTTTAGTTTAGCTCTCTTCTCTGTTTTTTCATCGTTTTTGGGCAGTCATCCAAAAATACTGGAAAGTCAGAAATTTATCGTATTCCTATGTTTAGCTCTATTACATCACTACTTTAGAGTCCCTTAATGATAAGCAGACTAAAAAAGAAGACTGGCCTTTTTTTTTTAATAGCCAGGAGTCGGAGCTTTACTCCCCTGTGCCTAGGGAACCCGCGCCTGCCTCAAAGTCCGGACCCTAGGAGACATCAAGAGTTTTTTTTTTTTTTTTTTGGTATAACCGACTACCTACAATACGTTAACGTACTATAATTGCACATCAATAAGAAAACACCTAACATCCATCATGCTGAAGATAAAAGTTTAGTCACAACTACCAAGCATAGAATCTAAACTGGCAATGTTCATGATTATTTCGCAAAACACAAACATCCTCAGTCTTGCATTTCTACGATTACTTCGCTAATTATGAATACATCACCCCCTGGTCACCTCCATTCCAGAACCAACGTCACAGTCTTAAACAAAGTAAATGGCCTTAGCAAGTATAATTGCACATCAAAAGCCTAAAATCCTTCCAGGTACAATCAAAGTTTAAGAAATACTGATTGCTAAAATGTAATTGTCAATTCATCCAAACATCAACCATCGAAAACTATACCATCGTCAAGGGAAAAAAAAGTTTGCACACACGTAATGCACGATAAGAAATCAGATTCCACCAAATCGAAATGGTGCAATAAGTCAAGATCTAGCATAGACAGACCTTGAAGTATGGTCTCTGTCGAAATTTAGCATTGTCGTAATGGACATCCTTGACAGAGTAGGGTAGAGAACTCGACATATTCAAATGGATCACGACCTAGGGCAACGTACGGCTGGCCTCCTCTCCGCTCCGCTCGGAGGCGTGAGAGCAGAGAGAGAGACGCGGAGATTCGAGAATGGAAACGGATTGCTACTTCGCTTCTTGCATCGTCCGATCGACGATAATCGGTAGAGATGGCGGAAAATTTTTGAGCGGGAAATTGATTGGCGGCAATTCAACGAATGGATTGATACAGAAGAAGCAGCGATGGTATACGGGTCATAGACAAACAGAAATGAAGAGAAGAAGGTGAAAGAAAGAACAGCGAAATTGGAAACTCGGAACCGAATAATTATAAATTAATTAATTAATTAAATATTAAATATTTATTGTATAGCCAGCCACGAAGACTTCGGCAAACATGACAATTGACAATTTTGATACAAGTAGAAAATGAGAACTGGGATTTCTTTTTTGTTTTTTATTATTTTTTGTTTTTTTAATTTTGCCAATAAAAAAAACATATTGACTAGTAAGTGAAGAAAATAACAGAAATTTTATTAAATGACATAGTAAAATAAATACTCTTTCAATAGGTACTAAAAATTTTATTTTATTATGTTATAACTTTTATATATTTACAAGGTTAATTAATGGGTAATTCTTTAAATATATATTATAAGAAATAGTGGCTACATTAACATAATTCAGCCAGTCAACGCACATTTTACAAAGATTCGAAGTTAAAATTGTCATCCCCGTAAAAACTAAAAAAAATAAAGATAAAAGAAAAACAAAAACAATACTTACCTGTAGTAATATTTCTAATCATTAAAGAGCACTATTTTTGTTCACCACCACCAAATTTTACAAATAGGGAAGAAAAAAAAGAAGAAGAAGACCACTTTTTGTTTTTCAACAAAATTAAAATGCTATCAAAATTTTGTTGAGATGCGTGCTTATATTGTTTGTGAATTAGAACTTGACACCTATTGCTAAAAAGAGAGAAAATGTCTCTTTTATATTTCATTTTATACATTTTTCTATTTACAACCGGTAATCAGTAGAAACATCCATACCAAGATGTCAAGGGGCAAGTATTATTATTGTATAGAAATAGGTTCATAACATTGTGGCAGCCTATTTAATGATTTTTTTTGCACTCTGTTTTCTCTCACAATTTTCTCCCTCTTATATCCTCTCTCTGTAATGAGAAAATTAGCAAAAATCTCATTCAAGTGATCAAAATTCAAATGGGTTTAAAGAATGGATCCAAAATCAAAATCCTTCTTCTCTTCCTTCTCCTAATCCCCTCCTCGCCCGCCACGGCCCTCCGCCGCTCCAGCCTCCCCGCCGCCGCCCCTCGCCGGACCCTCCACGGCGGCGCCCCCACCGCCCCGCTCTCCCCAAACAGCCAAACCATTCCAACAACGGAGAAGAAGAGGAAAATCAGGGCCGGGTTCAAACGGCGTCGTAATAGCAACAACAAGCCAAAGCCAACGCCAACGCCAACGGCCTTCTCTGTGATGCTTCCCAAGGGCTTCGTCCCGCCCTCTGGCCGTTCGTCTCCTTGCCACAACGAAATTCCACAATCTCTCGCTTTCTACTGCCATCTCTCTGCCTCCACAAATAATCCTTGATTTGATTTTCCTCTCACATTGATCAGGTGCATGCCTTTAATTTCTGTTGTAAATCTTACTCTTTCTTCAACAAATTAAAACAGTAATTGGTCGATCTTCTGATAAATATATAGAGAGGAAAAGAAAACAATTATTCCACTTCTTTATTGATTCTTGTATATCGTTTGGTAATTTAGAATCTTTCGTTCTTTTAATTTGTTTCTTGAATCCACGCAGCTTTTCAAAAATTTTAAAAATATCTAATAATTTAATGCGTCAACATATTTTTTTTTTAGAATTTAGAGATCAATTAGTAGACTAAAATCGAAAATTTGCCGACTAGATTTGTATTAATTAAAAGAAAAATACTGTTTATGTAAAACTAGCGGGATATTGCTTTTCTCACCTGGAGAACCAGAAAGAGAGCGTTGATCTACTGGAAAACGACGTCGTTTTGACTTATTTTATTTTATTTTTTGGTTTCTTGAAGATGCATTGATGGGTTGCATATTAGAAGACAAGAATAATAAATAAATGATTTTGGACAAAGTTTATAGGGAAAAATGAGATGTCTGTGCGAGCATAATTTGTTTGCTTTCTATGTAGGAAATTTAAAATTAAAAAAAAATGTGTATATTTTAGAGAGAGAAAAAATAATAATAATTAAGTAGGCATGTGAAATTGCTTGGATTATTGGAATTTGATTTTCGTAGCGTGCACTTCATGCATGTAATGGAATTGGCCTTTTTCGAGATGTACGTTCATAGACTACACACACATCCAAGAAATTTACACTACAAATTATGTATTCTTCTACTTCTATTCTATACTATATTAATTCTAATATTTCATTTAAGTCACAAATTTCAGTTTAATTCGATTTTAATTTAGTGCACTCTAAACTTTTGAATCTAATGCTATCATTTTGATCTTTCTGTCGAACTAGAAAATAACTGCCTCTTATGTATTACAACATGTATTTTTAATATTTCAAAAAAAAACATGTATTTTTAAATTCTAAGACTATATTTGATCATGATTTTGTGTGTTGTTTTTTGAAATTTTAGTTACCAACTGGAAATCATGTTTTTAGTTTTTTTCAATTCAATGGGGAGGTATTCACGATGATTCATTTTAGTTTTAAAATATTAATATATATATATATATATATATATATATATATATATATTTTATGTTAATAAAAGTAGTGCAACAAAGACAACGTGAAGGAAGCAATTTTCAACTATTCTAGTGAAGATTTTTTGTTTGAAAATTTAGCGTGACATCATGTAAACTTATATTAGTCTAAATCAAAATTTAATATGAAATTATAGAAAATAACCTCACTAACCATAATATTTACACCAGTGTCTTTCAAGTTAAATTTATGTATTTTATTTATATTAGATATAGTATAAAGTTTTAACCACGACGACCAAACCCAAACATAATTTTTTAAATGTCAAGTCGGGTGTGGGTGTGGGTGTGCTGATTTGGCACATTATTATTATTATTTTAAGGAAAACCAAATCTGTTGACAAAAATCAATTCAACCTAACCACCAAATGTCAAACATTACACAAAATTTATATCTAAATCAAACTATGACAACTTTTTATTTGTTATTTTATGAATACAGAAACAATCTGGACACAAAAAAGGTTGGTCCTTTGCTAGGCTGCTGCTAGCCCAGTTTCAGCAAGATTATGGGCCTGCCTGCCCGCCCGCCCAGTGCTCACCACTCCCTCTATACCAATATTCACACACCAAGAAAATCATGTCCAAAATAATACACTCCATATTAAAACAACAGATCAATTATCAGCTCTTTTGGCAGAATCATGCCACAAATCATACCAAGACACCAAAAAAAAGTTGGGAAAAAACACCATATTGAGTTTGGATATTCTATTCCATGAGTTGCTGTCAGTCACTGTTCATCCCAGCGTTTCCCACCACACAATAAGAACAGAACATGCCACAAGCCTACCAGTGAGAATAGTTCGAGAGCAAGCTTTGATTAACTTCTACTTAATGCTAATAAACTTTTTTTTTTCTTCTCAGGGAATGAGAGATATGAATTGCTTTTCAAATGATATTTCCTCCACAAACAGGCAAGGAATTTCACCACTTTCGTTCAAAGTTTTTGGGCTCTTGAATCTCAGGACTACAGGGTTTCATTTGAATAGCCACAATTGAGGATGCCCTTTCAAGGCTCAACGCTAACATTCATTATTCAACAAGATTACTACAGAACAGAACAGAACAGAACTGTGCAATTTTCACTTGACCAAATCCAGGAGATGACAGTCAACAACACAAGGGTCAAATCAGGTGAAATTGGATTAGCAATTGTATATTTCTCAACGGAATGTATGGAGTTTGCAATTGAAGATTAATTCAGAAATTAATTCAGAGAGTAATTCCTACTTCTAGAATGATAACATTTGTAATTTCATTTTCGTCCAACCGAATTCAGATGATTTGAGCTAAAATAAGCAGGAGATTTGTGCCCTAATTTTAAGTCAACTTATTCCCTAACCATCATACGATCATCAAATTATTCATTTCCTATGCATTTATACCCGAATTGACTCGAAATTTCGTAGAATTCACCGAACCTTTCGTCCAATCTCAGAGGATCTTCACCTTTTCTGATCGTTATCTTCTTGAAGCTGAAAAGCAGAGACCGGGAAGGACTTGGAAATCCCACTCGGAGTACCGAACGTGATTCTACTCGTGTTCTGTTCATCAATAAAAATATCGGAGACGGTGATCGAAAGAATAAACTCCTTGGTCTTAACTCCGGTGAGGCGGCGGAGGCGGCGGTCCTCGATGAAGGCGGTGACCTCGGTGTCGTACAAGACGGTGCGTCCGATGGCGGCGAACCGGTGCTCCTTTTTCTTCTTCTGCTTGAGCCAGATGAAGCCGGAGCTCCGATTGCAGCCGACCTCGATGATGTCGTTTAAGGGGAGGAGGCCACGGGGAAGAAAGAATTGATCGAGTAGCTCTTGAGATTTTTGCTTGCAGAAAGCGTCGCCATGGTAGATCTCGGCTTCTGCTTTGTGAGTCAGTTGCATCGCCATTCTCTTCTATGGAATGGCGTCTCGATTGGATTTAGTCATTTGCGTTTTCCGATCGAGGGTTTTTATATACACTCCACTTTGGGTAGCAAACGCAATTATGTTTTCTTCGGGGGCGAATTCATAAATTTGAACTTTTTATAAGTAAACGAGAATCTAACCTTTTTATTTTTATTTTTTTGGTATTTCTTTTCTTCTCAATGAGAATCTAACTCTTGTTACATTATAAAGGTAGAAAAATAATCACATTTGAGATGCTCATGTTTGATAATTTGAATTAGGCTAATCCCAACTAATCATTTTTTTTAGTACAATAAATGGGAGAAATTGTAAAAAAAGACGTCAGTCTACCCCTATGAAAAAAGTCAGGAGCAAGTAAGTTCACTCCAATAGAATTATACTCTTTCGGAGCCTGTTTGAGACATAGTACAGCGGGTATACAAATCATCTCTTGGATATTCAATTGAATCATAATTGTAGTGTCCACCTGGATGAAGTCAACAACTTTTGTGCAATCTTATGACCTTTTGATGAGAGGCAAGTGCCAATTACTTATGTGCTAAGCTTAGGTTGGCAACAACAACTAAACTCTGATTGTGTTTCCTGATAATTGTTGTATTCTTTTACAATATATAGGATGAAATTATTAATGTTAATTTGGGTCTAATGAAAGAATTAATTAAATACCTATAATTGGATAGCTATCTTTATAAAGAAGATTAAGAAAATAGAGTATATAGTCAAAGTTGCAATAAAGTAATTGGTTAGGTATCATTTATGCAATAAATTGAAAAACTATGCTTTTTTGCAGGAAAAAAAATCAAAATATAACAATTAAGTAATAGAAAATGACTACTTTCAATACATAAAGTTTTGGATTCGAGAAAAATCCGATTAAGATAGAAGAGAACATATTGCTTAAAAGCTCGAATAGAATGAATAGTGAGAAAGACATTTAAAAATTTCATCTTCTATTAGTTGGACAGGACGTCTAGTACTCTCATATTTATTTATTTTTAATATTTTTCAAATAAATTATAAAAGACAAATTACATTGAGACCTCATTATAATTATGATTATGATTAAACTATTGCAACAAAATTTCCCCTTCATATGCTAAAGTACGAACATATTTGTGATTGAATATTCTAATGAAAAGAAGTTAAATATTTTTATACAAAAATTTATACTCTCTAGAATTATAAATATACATATCTAAATAACATAAGATAATCTAGTTCAAAAATCTCAATTTTCTAACCCTTTGCTACCCTCAAACTACAAACTTTGTGTTGCTCCTTGAGAAAGATAAATTGCTTTTTTTTTTTTTAACAAATGCATTTAAATTAGAAGTCAATTTGGACTTACAATTTAATTTTATTAAATTGAACTTTAGATTTAAATAATCAATGAAATTATCTTTCAGTAGTTAAAGTTCAATTTTTAAAAGATATATATTGGTGTGAGTATATTGACAAACCTCCCTTTTGTGTATTACGTATTTAAAAAAGAGAGATAGATCAATCCATATAGGTATGTATTTAAATATAGAAATTCGTAATTATCAATTATGTGTAGATGAAGGAAGAAAAAAGTATATTGAAATTTTAATCTTTAATTTTAAGTTAATATAATTAAATATTTATATTTTTTGTCAAACCATAATATAGATTATAGATTATAGATACCTATTTTATATTCATAAACTCGAGACTCGTTATTGCAGATACCTAGTTCATATTCATAAAGTCGAGACTCATTATGCACTCTAAGTACAAAGACATTTGAATTCCAACCATCCTATTTCTTCAGCTTAGACATAATATTTTTGACCCCAACCCCACGTACGTTTTAGTGCTTCTAATTTTTAAGCTTTAATTGTTGCCAAACACTCCTATTAAATAGAATACCATAACATAGACACCTTTTAAGCCTTTTATAAACTATTGGAAAAGAAAAATTAAAAACGACTTAAAAAATAACGCAGTTTAAAATTATGAAACTCCTATACCTATTTTCATTTTATTTAAAAACATTTACATTAAAAAGAATGTTCAAATTTTCCAGACGGCGTCGTAAGAACCAGAAAGAGTAGATAAACCGTCTGACCTGACCTTTGTGTCTGTCTGGGAAGAAGAAACACGTGGCAGAGGAAAGGGACAAAAAGGTAAAAATCAGGAAGCGTCGCCCCACATTTGGAGAAGATATTTCTGGCACTTGCTGCAGCAGGTGCCATTGACGTACAACAAATCAGGGCCGGCCCTTTTGGTACGTTTGGGCTTGGAGATGTGGGGGCCCAGTTGAGGCCCACCATATCCTTTCTTTTTGAGATTGTGCCTATATTCCAAAGCAACTTGCTCGAAAACTTCAACTTCAAACATGTTGATTTTGATGGGTGGGGTGAGATGGTCCCTCACAAATGCAAACGCCAACTGGTCTCTTGGATTGAAAGCTTCCAACTCGTTGAACAGAAGGCAAGAGAATAAGTTGCTTTCCCTGCTATGTTTCCTCAAGATAAATGCACTATCTGGTACATCTGTAAAATTTTCAATTTTTTTTCCTTTTGGATCAGTCAAAATTAAATATTCGGATTAAATAATCACCTATTAGAAAAAAAAGTCATTTTTGTGTTTTATTTTGGTTAAAAGTCACTTTTGGTAAGTAACGACATGATCCCTAAAGTTTAGATTGTAATGATGTAATACATAGAATTTTAAATTTGTAATAATTTAGTCTTTGAACTTAAGTATATAATAATATAGTCTTTGTAACTTAAAATTTGTAGTAATTTAGTCTCTAGAGTGAGAATTGTTAATGTTTAATGTAGTTTCTTACGTATATATATGTGTGTGTGGATCAATAAAATAACGAGATCCGTAAAAACTAAATCGTTACTCAATTTTGATGAGATTTTTTACGGTAGTGACTAATATTTTACAAATTTTAAACTATAGACTAAATTATAACATACTAAATTCAATGACAATATTATTATCAATTATAAGGACTAAATCATGAGAAACTAAAAATTAAAGGACTAAATCAACACATCAAAACTATATCCTCAACCAGAAATTTTTGAGAATTGGATTTCAAAGATGTTTTTCAAAATATAGAAAATAGATGAATATAACCAGAGATAAGCAAACTTTATCTTCAAAAATATAATAACATTATCAAATGGTAAACTAATTTGTTGTACTTAAAAAAATAACTAAAATATGTTAATCCAGCCCCAATTGTTATATTGAAAAAAACTAAACTAGTGATTCAAACAAATGAGCCTTGAACTAGTTCGTGCTCAATTTATTAGTAATATATTTTGTATCATATGCTATTAATAAACTAAGGAAAACGGTTAGAGAGGGAAAGAGAAAAATTAGGTTTTTTCCCCACTCGAAACTAGAAACCCTGTGTTGACTACATATATAATAAAATTTTGGAAGATTGAGGTTTGAGGATTTCTAAAGTAATATAAAGAGTTGAGCTTCCACTAGTTGCAGAATTAAACAAAACAAAAGTAATTTAAAAAAAGGAAAAAAAACAGTAGATAGATTAGATATTTCAAGGATTCCATGTGTGCCTCACAGAGAAGAGAGACCAAATATTCTGATCTTAGAAGATTATATGCTTCAATTCCCCTTTAACTTTAATTTCTAAACCAAACCCACAGTTCATTTTAAATAAAAAGCAATCTTCCTTCTCTCCCTCTATATAAAAAGGAACTGATGACGAACTTTAGCCCAAATTAACTACAATAAATTAGGCGAGTCCCACCTAGTACAAACATCTAGCTATTTCTCCCTAGTTAAAAACTTAAAAACTTAAATTTAATCTTCTGAGTATTATAATATTAATTAAGTCTTTGTATTGTACTTCTTTTATTTAATCCATATATTGTAGAGACTATTGATGAATATGTTAACATAACATATTCATTATATTATATCTTCCTAGCTATCTGTCACATCATGTCAACTCAAATATAATTTATTGAATAGATATGACACATCAGTGTTCTACTAATAATGTTGATGACAAAGTTAAATGAAGCATAATTCAAAGTTCTAACCACCTAATATAAACTAATAGACATCATAATTAGGCCAAAGTTTCTATTCTACCAGTATTTTTAGTGATATTTCTTACTTTGGGAGTTTCAATTACAAATTCATTTATGATTTGTAGATATGATTTGTCAGGGAAAAATCTTGGATCATAAGCAAGAAAGCCGTGAGAAGTGGCATGATATGCATGAGACGTGACTCCCAAGGCTTAACTAAAACCACACAAAAAGCCAAAGCCAAAGCCAAAAAGGCATGGCCATTGAAATGATTTTGGGAGGCTTTTGACCTAACCAAATTTATTTCCAAGATCAAGATGGTATTTTATGCTCCACAACAAAATGAAAGTGGACAAATTTACGCTAAAAAAAAAGGAAAGAAAAGGAAGGTTTCAGTTGGAATCTTTCTATGCCTTCTTTTGTCCATTGTCAGCTCTAGGTGGTTAAAAGGAAAACAAATACAGGCATTGTTTATTTGAACAAAAAAACAAATTTTGGTTTGGTTATAACTATCAAGTGTCATATTTTTTAATATAAAAAAAACTTTAATTTTGTTACTATAATTAACCTATCCAGGCTGGTACGATGTATTCTAAAATGAAACACTTTTTGTCTTTGACAATCATTTAAAAGCAAAATATTAATTAAATGGGTTCTTGAAAATTTTCTTTTACAACACTAGAAAAATGAAATATGTATCTAAATATTATGGAAAATTTTGAAAAGTGTTTTGATTTAGTTAAAAACACCTGTAATATAAACTACTCTAAACATGCTGTAAAAAACCTCCAGATTTTAGAACAAAGTTTTAATAAAAAGAAAAAAACCGTTAGAAAAATTAATTAAACCAGAAACAAAAGAGTTCAAAAAAATATGTTATACAAAAATCCTTAAAAACAATAAGAGAACATGTGACTAACGAATTGAGTTTATAGGGCTGTGAAGTTGAACTTACTTTTGGTACATGAATCTATTTATTTATACGCCCAAGTTTCAGAAGTTTAGGTTTTCATAAATCGGCACATGCATATGCTACTTATTTAAGCCAAACCGAAACTTAATATGACGGTAAAGGGATGTCTCATCTATGAAAGGGAAAATATATAGGTCTAGACCTATTTTGCTCTAACTAGCATTAAATATTTATTAATTAATAGAGAAAAATGAAAATAACACAATTCTTTTAAAAAATAATCAAAGTCAATTTTTCAATAGTCAAAATATAAATATATCCTCATGATTCACTACCTATATATTTTAATTTATGAAGTATATGGTTGATGGGTTAAGAAATTTGAATTTTTGTAATATATAGGGAGATTTCAACCTCATACTCAAAAGGAAAGAGTAAAATGATATTTACAGTTAAATTATGCTCAAGTTAGTTTTACAAAGAAATAGACCACATATGCTAAGAAAATACTTGGATCATGACTAATGAAGATGGTGAGCACCACAAAAAATTTCACAGTTTATTATTTTGTGAGCATAAGATAGGTCTCACTAATCCGACTTAAATATTTTTCCATTTTGACTAATAAGTTATAGAAATTTGAGTTTTTTTTGGTACAACAACCTAGACTTCAACCTTCGGAGATATATAAAAATTTGAGTTGGTGTAATTTATATTTGATTTGTAAGCTTATAATTTGTAAAGGTAATGATGGGATTAATTACGTAGCATAAGTTTTCACTTCTTTAATTTTGGGAAAGTACGAGCCAAACATCTAGGAGAGAAATTACGTGAGGTAAAATTGGAGGAGAAATTACCTGTGGTATAGGGAAGCTTGCGGCGACTCCATGGCTTCAGCCCATTTTCACAGTAAGTTTCCATTTGCATCTTCAAAGAATCAACATCCCACCATTTCTTCCATCTGGCAGTTGCCATGGCCTCTTCCATGGTGTGAATATAATAAGGATGTTTGGAAATGGCCATATCTGCATTTTCAGTCACAATCAGCGTATGAATCAACAACAACGGATCCACCATTAACTGAAGCTTCGCGTCTATCCATATACTGAATTTAGAGTTTGGAAAGAGTCTGTGAACTAAATACTTGGGTATTACGCCATTCATGGCCGGATTTTCGTACAGATTTTTGGTCGAAACTCTCACAATTCTCCAAGCCCCAATTATGTCAGGGGATGAGTTTCTGGAAATTACGTTGTGGCTTTCGAGTCCTCGCACCGTAGTTTCATCCACAAACATGAAGAAACATACGTTCTCCAGAGTTTTCGATCCGAGCCCTCTCGGTTGCCGAATTTTGTCGTGATCGTTGAAAATTGCCGAAACCACAACCACGCCGTCGCATCTTTCCATGGCAATTCGATCTGAGAGAGAGAAAAGGATGATCGCCATCGGTAGAAGAAATCAAAACAGGAACAGAAAAATCATCCGAATTACGTGGTTAAAATTAAACTAACCAGAATCAGCGACGGGAAATTTCTTGAGAAATCCACAAGGAACCGCAACGCTGCTATCGTTGTTGTTTCGATGATCGAAGAAGGAAAACCTGTTGTCGGCAGTGAAATTGCCGCCAAATGTATCGGCATTGGCGAGGAGATACCGCAAATTGGAGGATCGCAGAGAAGAATTCCAGTGCACAACCTGGATCTGATTCAAAACCATCCAATAATCTGAAACAGAAACATAAATGGATATCGAAACAGAAAAACGGAAAGACACAAAAAAAAAAAAGAAAGGAGGGAAAGAAAAGGAAAATGTAATCGATTATGTATGTATGTACCTTGGAAGAAGACAGGGGAGGAGCAAGTGGAGCGGACGGTGGGAAGGGCGTACTTGTGCTCGCCATAGGAGGAGGGGTAGGAGAAGAGAGGGAACTGGATTGGATCGAAGGGGGAGGATCGGAAGAGGCATTTGGTGGAGGAGAGAGATGTGTAGAGAGCCAGAAATATGGAGGAGAAGAGGTAAAACAGAGAGAAACACAGCAGTTTTGATTGGAATAGCAGAGGTGTAGACCAACCCGCCTTTCCCATAACGCCTGCAGATTGGGATTTTGATTTTCCATCAATTTCCTCGCCCCCTTCCTATAAATTCCCTCGTTTATTGCTAATTAGATCATTCTTTGACCTAATAACATCATATTAAATATTCCTCCCCACATTTTCCTATATACTATAAGTTTGATATCAGTATATGGATAAATCGAGGTTCCCATGGTATTAAAAAAAATTGACAAAATATAAAAATATCAATAAAATGTTATTAATATATAAAATTTTATTGATATTAGTTAATATTAATTAATCATATTATGTAATAAAATCACATCAACTAATAAAAAATGGAGAAGAAATTATAAAAGTATAAAAGAAAAAACTAATTAAAAATTATATGAATCTAATCCATATTTATGTGGGTCCACRAAATAAGGAATGGAAATGAGATCTTAAGAGTGTAATGGGATTACASGATTACAAAGTTTGAGGTGCATCCCATCATTTGAATACATTTCTACAATTTGATAAATGACATCAAAGAGAATAGATGAAGGCTTGGTTTAAGATTGGTTTGGCCATTTAATAGTAGAGGAGCTGACAAGGAAGGATGGGGCAATTTCTCCCTTATTCAAAAAGTCTAAATAAAATACTTATGATTTTTGTAGTTTCTCTCAAAATTAAACATGTAAACTTTTGCGCCCTCCCTAAAAARAGTTTGGCTCTGCCTCTGCTTATTAATAAAATATTACAAATCTATCCATAAACCTAAATTAATTTCAACATTAGTAAAATATGATAACCCAACCCTACGTTATCGGTATCAAATAAGAATTTAATTTAGAACTAAATTCAAATAATTGGTTAAAACTAAATTAAAAATCTTGAATAATTCGGGAAACCTAAATATTGCAGATAAGAAGGTTACGTAATTTGATACAKTTCCTGGTTCCTGCACAATCTTAGATTTTGGAGATTGGAGGCCCAAAGTCCAAACAGAATTTGTTTATTGGGCCTGGGCCTTARGCAGATCGGCCCGGTCCAATGAGGACGACAACGTTATACAAGTTTCGCCATCATTTTCTTATTGTTATTTTTCTCTGGAGTTTTCTCGATTATTTTATCCCACTCAGCACACGTAATTGCAGTAAATCCAATAAAGAAAATAGTATATCTTAAAAAAGGGAAAAAAAAAAGAAAAAGAAAAAAAGGATGAAAAAATTAGGGGGTGTTCTGCTTTCATTTTCAGTTTTTTTCTTTGTTCCTCTCCTCAATGTCTTTTCCGAGGAGGTCGACAACTTGCTTAAACATCTCGAATTCCGTAACGAGCTTGTAAAATTGAGAGTCTTTAACGTCGGGTGGCAACAGGAATCGGCTCCTCATTTCCTTGAACTCTTCCCATTTTTCTTTTGCCTTTTTGGGATTATTCAGCAGCACTTGAATTATAGCCTGCCAAGTGTTTGAATAAATGCCAAAGCCAAACTACCGAGTGCATCACTAGTAACTTATTGAAATATAAGGTATTTTCTTACTTACTTGCAGAAGTTTAAAGCAGGATTAAACTAAGAGCATGATTTCTCATTTCTAAAGAAATTCGTAGCTATAGCACTGGACTTTCATTCATTCATTTCTTTTCCTAACAAACCTACATTTGCCCCCCCAACAGCAGTTCATGAAGTGCTCAAATGTTGGAGAATGAGAAAATGATGCTCTTACTACAAGCAAAAACTCCGATCTTCTTTTTTGCCCTTTTTCTTTTTTGGGGGTTTGAGTTTCTTTAAGTTGTTTTGAAGGTGTAACTTTTGATTGCAGTTTATCATCAATGGAGAATCAAAAGATGGAGAGAAGAAACGGATTTGAACCAAATTATGGTGGATTTTATGGACTCAACAAAAAATACCAACCCATCTACATCTACTCTGACTGGTCAGTGGATCTTCCTTCAATAAACCCAATCAATTTATCACTTTATCAATCTTAATTTGCCATATAGGAAAAGTTTGTTCTGTGATGGCACCATATTCTATACTTATAGTCCTTTTCTACAAGAAATCTATGAAATAATATACCTTATATAACGAGCGTCGAACATCTGAAGTTTCTTCTTGATTCAGGCATGAAGCCCTTTCAGCCTCCCCAATATTTCCCTATAATTGCATCAAAAGACAAAGTAGGAGATTGATTCACAAATTTGTTGTTCTTCCATGTCAAAGTTGAAGTAAATCCACAAGTATCTTCAGCATCATTTTGTCATTACATATAATTATGTACGAGTAACATCAGTAAAGAAGATATACATGGTTAGTTTAAAAAAATGTTCATATAACAAGTTTGTAAATTTCACTGCATTTGGCCTATGTTTTATGCATACAAGCTGATATTATTGGAACAAATAACAAGTTTGTAATGAGAAACACCTTGTAAATGAGCATTTCCACAAGAAGAATCTGATATTCATATTCATAGTGCAAAAGTGAATTCTCCTTGGCTTCCTTTGCTGCTTTTTTTAATATTTCAATAGCTTTGTCTTCTTGTCCTCTCATTTCCAGCTTTGCCACAATGCTCTTTAGCACATAAAGAAAGTAAATAAGCATCCAATTGCACAACTCATTTGATGCATGAATGAATTGAATGTCAATAATATGTAGTACTTTTCTGATAAATGATACAAAAGTGTTAAATGCTTAACCTGCAGCTTCGCGAAATCAGGAGCGCAATCTTTTATCATTTTCTCTAACTTCTCCAGAACTTGATCTTGATTTTTCTCGGTTGCTCGCATCTTTTGGTATTGAAGCAATCTTTTCATGGCTAGTTTGCCACCATGCAGAGCTCCAATGGACATTGATCTCATGAAAACACGTCGATCATTTTTCTCCCTTTTCCTCTGAGTATAGACATAAATCAACACGAGACCGATGCCCGAGATGATGACACTCGATGCTGCGGCTGCTGCTGATGTTCCATATTTGGTTTGAATCTTAAAACTTTTGAGGAAGTTTCTCATTATCAGTAGAAAGTCTCTTGCATCATCAAGTGAGAAATGAGGCATTCTGGGTATTGTGTCTCAACAGGAATAAAAAGAATTACCAATGTTGCTCCAAGAACAAAGACACCGAGCCCATGATGCGGGAATCGGGCAACCTGCGAGTATTATATAAGCTGATTTTGTATGTTGAAAGTATGGAACTTATGTAAAGGAAAGAATGATTCTTTGCTTCTGTTCTGCATTGTGAGTAAGGAAGCTAACATTTAGGGACTAGTTTTTATCGGGATCATTGTTTGATAGAGATGTTAAATGGTAGAATATTATACTTTGATATGATTCAAGTTTCTTCCTATTTCTCATTGAAATGTTGCTTAATTTTTGCAGTGCAGTGTCTGAAAAGCCTTTAAGTCAATTTATGTGTTTCTTTTATATATATGTTATATATCTGCAAAACCGTGAGATTCCCAACAGAGACAAAGGTTCAAGAGCCTTTGATAAAGTTTCAGTTAACTGGCTCTAAGTCGAGATGTTCCGAATTTATAATACTCTGTCTTGCTCAACACAGTGACCATCGAGTCCTACGCTGGTCACTATATTGCTTTGTCTAGACAACGAATTTCGATTATAGAGATCTACTAACATAAGTCACAAGACATCAGGAAAATTAAAAAAAAAATAATTAATAGAAATAGTAATAATAATACTCTGGCTTTACCGTGGTGTTGGAGTTATTTTATTTGTTCTTTTAATTTATTTTATAATCCCGAAAACAAATCTCATAAACAGACAAGTTAAATATGGTTAATTCTTTAATTTCAAGTTGTTATAATAAATAGCAACATCAACATCATAGATCACACAAGTCCATTTTCTATTTTCCTTTTTTCCCTTCTTTTTTTTCTTTTCATCCATAGGCGAGGATAAAATCTGTTGGAAGATACTTGTTCTAAAGGAGAGAGATCTTGCAAATCTTGAATATTGTTTCATTGACAAGAAAAGAATTTTTGGCGAGGAAAAATATTTTTCATTCATGAGAAAATAATTTTGATTGATAAGCTTTACATTTATACTCCTAATCATTGAAATCTTAAGATATGCCTTTCAAATTGTCAGATTGAGCATAGTTAAGTAATTTTGAATTTTTTTTACCATTTCTAAAGTCGTAAAGTTTAAATTTTTACTACTGTATTTACTATTAAAAAACGTTATATATATAGTATTGTTTGACAATAGAATATGATATAATATCGATATAGAGTATTGTTTTGACAAAGGAATATGGTATATGCGATATTTTACCGTTCAAAGTTAGTATAAACAAAAATAAAATGTGAGTGACGTACTCTTCATCTTTTACCATAATTTTTTAAATCCACCTATAAACTTGGTTTCACAACTCTAAGTTATAGAAACCTAAATGAGCTAATTCAAATAACAATTATGACTTATATTGTGACCTAATTTATATTATTTAAATATAATTGTTATCTAATCTATATATCAAGAGAAGTATATTGAAATAATTATTTATTTTTTGTAATATTAAAAATTAGGGTCTCCATAAATTCCCTCTATTTTTTAAAATAAAAAGAATGATTTGAATCGACTAAGATGTTCTCCAAGCTTTCACGATAAAATGATTGACGGCAAGTGATGAAGTTGAAGATAACCCTATTCGCTTTCCTCCCTTAGCCAACCTGTACGCCATAAGTTTATTTACATAATTGCCCCTCTCTTTTCTTTCCAACACTCTTCTAAGTTGACCATTTCCTTATTGTCACCAACCACATCCTCCCACGTCATCCACTTTATACACACAACAAATCTAGTGGTATGGAAGTCTTTTCATGCTACTTTGATTTACTCATTATTATTTTTTGAATAGGATAGTATTACTTTAATTTATTATTTTGTTATGTATCACCGTTTAAGAATACGTAGGGTCCATGAAACTTTTGTTGTATAATCAATAATGTAGTCTAATTTTAACTTAGGTAACATTTTAGTTTTCATATGGTTTAAAATTTATAACAGTTTCATCCTCATGTGAAAAAATTCATCAAAATTAAGTAACGATTTTTTTTCATAGGTAACAGTTTAGGCTTTGTAGTTTAGAAGCACGTTTGGTACCTCGTCATTTGATTGATCTATCTATGTAAAAAGAATCCATTAAATCATAACATTGTTCATAATAGAGACTAAATCGTTACAAAATTTATACTACAATGACTAAATTGTTATAAATTTAAAAGTATATAGACTAAATTATTAATTTAATAAAAAAGATAGAATGAAAAAAGTTTTTAACATTATTAAAAAACCCTATTATTAGACATGGAATTTTCCAATTTCCCATGTGTGCTAGTTTCTTAGCCTAAAAACATACCCCCACAAGATATATATATATTTTTTTAATAAAGTTTTCATGCGAATCATATCAATTGTGTTATCATTACTCAAAGAAAAATGAGTAACATGGAGGGGAAGTAGGTGCAAGTCAAAATTAAAAAAGAAATAGGAAACGCAAATCAGTTACACTTTAATTAAATATAAAATAATCAATCTCATCACAATTGGTACGTTGATTTGATTTTTTTTCTTTTTTACAAAAATTTGGGAATATCGAATATTAAACCTCCAATTTTGAAGAAAGGAGTACATTCGCATATGTCAATTACGGTTAGGTTATGCTAATGTTGACACATTGATTTGATTCTCTCTTTTTTATCCTTTTCTTCTTTCTAATTTTTACGTATCAACGAAGAAACAATTTAGATTTAAATAATGTTTTGGGCTATGAAAATACTTAATGGTGGTGAATTTGTCTTGGGTTCATCATCCTTAAATGTTTAAGGATTAGAAAAGAGAATTGCAAAGTTAATAGAGTTTCTTTTTCAAATGAGGAATTGTCAATTTTTCAATTACGGTCAGCATAGAGATAGGTCCATCGATAAAGACTCAAGTATTTTCCTTTGGTCTTTGTAATTTTTAATTTAGTTCTTTTTTTTTATGTTTTTTCAAGTTCATTTTAGTAATTATATTTTTAAAACGTCCCTCTTGATCACTATACTTTAAAATATGACAAATTTGGTTTTCATTTATAAAATTTTAACTCAATTTTTATACACAATGAAAAGCTTTAATGCAAATTTATGATTCATTTCAAGAAATTTAGTAAGTAAAATGTTATACTAAAATTATGATGGAAAGAAATAAGATAAAACAAAATGAAGAGACCAAAATAGTTTCTTTTTAAAAATGTAAGGACTAAAATGGATGTTTTTGAAAGTATAAACACAAAAATTAACAAAAGTTTAAAGTACATGGACTAAAATATTTAAAAATACATAGACCTAAATAAATCGGAACTGAAAATACATTACCAAAATAATATCTAAACCAACCATTTAAATACATCTTACAGCTTTTATATTCAAGCTCATGCATTTATGTGAGCTTAATTTGTTAATGCACATATTTCTTATTAGAAGGTCTCAAATCCCACCTGCATATTGTATTAAAAAAAATAAAAAAGAAGAAGAAGCTTAAGTACTTATAATTATTGGTTAGAAAGAAATAATAAATAAATAGAGAACTTATACCGTAATATTTTATAAGTATTGTTGATGCAGAAATTTGGCCTCCTAGAATTCCGCTAAATTTGCACCAATCTTTTAAAATAGAAGGGATCGACGAGACCTGCAAAACAGAATAGTACTAAAAACCGGTGTGGCTCTTACCACACAGACTCCGATGCTTAAATTAGAATCAGATTAGTTGAATATAGAGAATATGATATTTTGGCATACTTTTAGGGTTTGATTTACCCTTTTATTTAATATAGAACTGCTCGGTATAGAGAATACTGTTACGATTCTCAGCTAGGGGGGTCGAGAACTGCTCGGTGTCAAGCACTAGTCGGCCGAGGGCCGACTCGAGCAGTTGAGTGCCGACCCTCCATCTTGGTCTGTGTCCTTTTCTCGACTCTTTTTCGATCTTTTGTTGCCTCGCTGGATCTCATTTATCTCCCTATAACAAGTATCGATAAATATTTAGTATACATTTTAATATAATAGTGATGGACCCTCTCATTTTTTAGGTGTTATATTCACACAAAATGAAAAATCCCATCTTTCTTTTGGGACAAATTTCAAAGCCTAAACAAATGCCACTTACATTATTAGTGGAGTGGGCTTTTTTCGAGGAAAAAAAATTGTTGTACAAAAAAAAGAAAAGTAGATTAATAACACCAACATTAAATTTCTATCGACATGTCTGATACAGTAAAAAATGATAAAATATAAAAAATTTCAACACAATATCATCCATCTAGAAATCTTATTAATATCGATAATTTTTAACTTTGTGAAATGTTTATTGTTCTGAATTTTGTACATATTTTTTTTAGAAATATCAGTCGATGTTGGTATTTTGTCGATATTTTCATCAATATTTATGTAGAGTTGAGATTTAGACATTTTCGTCAACCTCGACGGTTAACATTTTGATTGATAAATAGATAATATGTGAATTATTAGAGTACTATTTGTACAAAATGAAAGAAATTATGGTAAGCCTATAATTGGTGTTAGTTCATTCTCTTCAATCATGCTTCTTTCCCCATCACGAGAGTGGGCATTCCACTCTACTTTGGTTTTCCTTTAATTTTTTTTAGGTCAAAATTTTAAACTCAAACATTCAATATCCCAAATAATTTTTTTTAAACGTCGATGTCATTTTATCCCACTCGTACTCTTCATCAAAGTCATGTTTCTCTCAATATGTTATTCTTATAATCAATGATGTTATCATTATTTTTTATATGTTATTATTAAGCACTCCTCCAAGACTTCATCGTTCAATCCATTGCACTCGTCTTATTGTTGAATCTGATTCTATGGTTGCAATTAAGTTTATTACAGATGAAATAACTTTTGTGGAGACGAGATTCTATGGATCTTTGAAATTAAGCATTTCATTGGTTCCTTTGATTCAATTTCTCTGTTGCACGTCTGTACTCAACACAATTGCAGACTCTCTTGCAAAAAATGCCTCTCAAAATTTGGTAACCAATAATTCTTGGTTGTGATTTTCCTATCTAGCTTAAAAGCTTTGTTGGGACTCATCGAACTACATCTTCCTTTTACTAAATTATCTTTCCTTTAAAAAAATCCTTATATATTATTATTATTTGTCATCCTAAATAATTTATCCCATATGGAAATGAAATTCACAAACACAAAGTGATTTAGTTTAAGATAATGTGATTGCCTCAATCGTCCATTGATGTACGAATAATCTAAAAATTTTGGATATTTTAATAATGATTTTTGGGTTTTTACTTTTAAAAGTTAAGTTTGTACCCAACCCCATTTTTTTTTTTTTTTTTTACTTTTCTTTTTAACTTTTACAAATAATATAGAGATTTTTTTTTTTCTTTTTTCATCTTGGTTTTATAATTGCCTCCAATCCCTCCCACTCAATTCTTCAAACATATTGTCCTCCTTATCCGAAAACTTGATTCCATTATTGTCCTTATGTTATCAGCACATCACTTCGACTAAATACTAGTTCCATTACTCAAAACATAAGAACTAAAATTTAAAATTTGTTTTGTCAAAATTTTTTTTAAAAATTTGTTAAACAAAATTTAGCATATATATTCATAAGTATGTCAATTTAAAATAAATAAATAAATAAATAAATATATATATATATATATATATATATATATATATATATATATACATACATACATACAAACAAGATAATATATGTCTAATTGATGGATATGTATGTGTGGGACAAACATGATGTATATTTTATGGTTAAGCAAAATTACTGAAATAGCAAAATTGGTATTTTTGAGGTTAGGAAGTTCGCATCACTAAGATTTTTATTCTAAAATTTAGATTGCAATATTTGCAATTACCCACTCTCTCTCTCCCATTTGATATTCCAATTTCCATCAAATCCAAAAAATTTGTTCTTTATCTCTCTCTATAAACCAAAATGAATGAAATTACTCAGAGAAGAGCATAATTTAATAGTTAATTTAGATTCGTTTTCCTTTAATTTTAACATCTTTTCTGCCGATTTCAACCATAAATAGAGTGGTTAAGATGATGGATAGTAATGTCTCTTTTATAGACGGTAGATTCTCTTTATTCGTAATATAATATTATAAGAAAATACTAATCTCTTCATTAATCTTAATTAAATATTCTTAATTTATATTGCTTGAGGAGTTGTCAAATTAGTATTTGTTAATAATCAAAGATAGCTATGCATTTGCCTGATCCGTATGTGGCCATTATAATTTCTGTCGTTGTGATCCCAAGCTCTGATGCTCTTAAGCATGGGAATATATGATTTTTTAGATAACTTTAAATAGGGATATTTGCAAATTGTATTTCTTTCCTTGCAACTTTTGCAATTCTATTTTTTTTTATGATTTCAAATTCCTTTATATATAAATATTTTTTTTAAGAAAAAATTCCTTTATATATGATTCTAGAAGAACTCAAAATTATATATATATAAATAATATTCTTCATCTTTATTTTTTAATGCAACACATGGTATATATATAATAACTAATGTTTTTCATCGATGCGGGATGTATCAATTATTGTTAAGCTATGCTCGTTTTGGTACTAATATTCTTCATCTTAAGAAGTCTTCTAAAATAATGACTACAGTTGCAGTTCAATTCAGAAAAAATATCAAACCTAGCTAAAAAGGATCTAATACAGCTAAAAGATTGAGTTCACATACTTAAAAGTCTCATCTCGCTGTAAAAACAACTCTTCTTTATAAAATTGAAACTCGACCAATTGAAGATATTAATTTTGTGGAAGATGTGAATGGGTGGTCCAGAATAATATCATCAATTTTTTTTGGGTGACACCAATAAATAATTCATGTGGGCTTAGGTACAAAAATAGACAATATCACAATCTACCATGTTGTGGAAATATGGAAAGAACATTGTCCTACTCCAACCAAATTTTTACTTATTTAAGTTCATAATTTAATTTGGGTAAATTTGACTCAGCTTTGAGTCAGAAAAAAAAAATTCTCTGAACATTTTAATTACAACCTCATTTATGACGTAGTTTCTAATATTTAAATTTTGAAGCTGTCATGGAAATGAACCAAAAATTAACATTGATTTTCACTAAGCAGCAAATATAATGACCTAATTTGGTTCACCAAGGCATCCTTCCTTTGCTTGCTGCATCCAATAAACCCAATTTTGACCCTCGTCGTTGGATTCAAAGCTTCTTTCGTTAATTTTTATTTTACAAATTAACCTTTTTTTTTCCCACTTTGATGTAATTTATGTTAATTTGAAAGTCTATAAGTTATAAGAAACATTATTTGTGGGTATATTGGATGCATCGTATCTAGGTTTGACTTCTTAATTTTAGATTATATGAATAAAACATTATTTTGATTAAGGCATTAAAATCATTTGTCATTTAAAAACTTTTAATTTTTTTTTTGGGAGTATTACAATTTAATCAAAGATAGAAATTTATTCCTATGACCTATTACGAAAAGTATTAAGGTATTGATATACGAGTTAATGCTATACTCATGTTAAATTCTTCAACTTATTTATTATTATATAAACGTTTCATTTGTTGGATTGATGATAAAGATTTCGTGAAGATATAAACATCAAACGAGAATAACGTAGAATTTTTCATATGAATCGTAACTGAGCGTGACGTTTATTATTGTTTTATGCATAGGGGGAGGTTTGTCTTGTTTGATAAATCTAATATTGAATGATCCGTTTAGACCATAGTTTCCAATGCATGAATTTCTTTGGAGAAGTCAGTATTACCTGTAAAGCATGAAACCGCGGAAGTTTTTTAGTTTCTTTTATGGTATTCTGTTGACAGCAAAATCACACCCCTTATTTCCTTAATTGAAGATTTTGAAAATTAATTGCAAAATCAATCTCAGAATTGACCTCTTCATTTTCCTTTATAATATAAAATGGCTCGACACTCCTTCCATTTTATTGCTCTCTTTATTGAAAACCACACCCTCTATTTCCTTAAAACTTTTACCCCATGATTATTCAATAATAATTATATTTCCTTTAAAAAAAATATAATAATTATATTTTAATAAACAATATAATTTGTAAACGTGACCATAGTTGCATGTCTCTAAAGTTTTACTTTTGGTTCCACCTAAAATGTCTCATAAATACTAGAGATAATTATCCAGATATTTATATAACATAGATCATGTTCTTCTTAGTCAATGTAGGATTTTGTTTGCATTATTTACTTGGTCAAAAATTTTAAAAATATAGAAGTATTTAAAAAAAAACCAAAATTCAGAAGTATTTTCCGTAATTTAGCAGAGTGGGGGCAGTACGCCCTCTTGATTTTATTATTATTATTATTTTGTTTTGCAAAGGTAGGCCGCCCTCATTTTATTTTGCAAATAGGAACCGCCCTCTCGAAGGTATAAATACACAGCAGACGGAAGCCTTCTTCGGTCTATAGTTTATAACGCTTTGCCCAAGTGTTCTTCTTCTTCATCATTCCTCCAATTAAAATCAAAACCCTTTAAAATCTCATTGCCCTCTCCAATTCCAATTCCAATTCGAATTCCATTTTGTTGATCCGCCATGGTTGTTCTGTCACAGCCAGCATTGGAGTTGGACCACAATTCCCTTCTACGAACATGCAGAGCCACCGCCTCCTCCGCCGATATTCCCGAAATCGACCTCTCCCACGCCGACGCCAAGTCCCGCATCGTCAAGGCCTTCGAAGAATTCGGATTCTGTAAGCTCATCAACCACACAATTCCCATGGACTCCATTACTAAACTGGAACAGGAAGCTCTCTGTTTCTTCAAACTTCCCCAATCGGAGAAAGAAAAATCTCTCCCCCCCGACCCTTTAGGCTACGGCAGCAAAAACATCGGCCCCAATGGCGACGAGGGCTGGATTGAATACTTCCTCCTCAACGCCAATCCTCTCCCCATTCCCTCCGGCAACCATCAATCTCTGCTGTAAGTTCCCGAACAGAGTCCTCTGTTTTTCTAGAATTTTATTTATTGGGAAATTTTAAGTTTGACATTTTGAGGGCGTGTGCAGCGCCGCCGTAAACGAGTACGTCCCGGCGGTGAAGAAATTGGGGAGTGAAATCGTGGAGCTGATAACTGAAGGATTGAATGTGAAGGCAAGAAACGCGGTGAGCAGGCTTCTGAACGACGAGAAGAGCGACTCGTGTTTCAGAGTGAACCACTATCCGCCGTGGCCGGAGGAGGGAGCAGCCATGGGCGCGCGGAACTTGCTCGGTTTCGGGGAGCACACGGACCCACACATAATATCGCTGCTGAGATCGAACAACTCGGCGGGGCTGCAAATCCGGCTGCGAGACGGCGCGTGGGTGGCAGTGCCGGCGGACGAGGCGGCGTTCTTCGTGAACGTGGGCGACGCGCTGCAGGTGATGAGCAACGGGAGGTTCAGGAGCGTGGTGCACAAGGTGGTGGCGGGGGCGGCCAAGGAGAGGGTTTCGATGATTTATTTCGCCGGGCCGCCGCCGAGTGAGAGGATCGCGCCGCTGCCGGAGGTTTTGGGGGACGGGGAAGAAAGCTTGTACAAGGAATTCACGTGGTGGGAATACAAAACGGCGGCGTATAAGACCAGATTGGCTGATTACAGGCTGGGTTTGTTTGAGAAGTGAACATTTACTGCAGGTTTTGGGTTTTGACCCTACACTTAAATCCCCTTCTTCCTTCTATAAATGAATCGAAAACTTTTTATTTTATTTTTAAAAAAGCGAATTAATGCTTTTTCTTTCTCTGAACTGTTACTTACGCTTGCGCAATGTCTGTAATGTAAATAATGAGAGTTTCAAGTTTGCAATTTACTGGTTTTTATTTATTATTATTATTATTTTTTATTTTTTTAACAAAATTCTGAATGGTATATATGTACGTACACACATATGAATTATTACCGATAAAAGAAAGTTAAAAAGGAAAATAATTGGAAGTGTTTTTTCTTTTTAGAATAAATATAAGTTGAAAACATGTTAAGTTTATTAATTTAAAAAATTATTGATGTTTCTTAAAAAAAAAAAAAGACACTTTTGATTGAGTTGAGATTCAGTGTCTATTTGGTCTTGAAATATTTTAACTTTAGAAATAGTTCTAAATAATCCAGTGTAATCTAATAGAAATTTATACGGCAATGACACTTACATGAGATAATATATTAATTTTATAATATCTTCTGGATGCCTAACGATCCTATATTTTGAGTGCATTATTTTTGTTTCACACTTTTGTTACCTCTTCTTCCCGCACCTTTTCCTCGAAATGAGAAAGAAGATGGTATACTCAAATTGTATTATTTAAGTGCTTATTGCTAAATAAGTGTTTTCTGTGATTTTTCTATGTTAAAACTTTGGTGAATACAATATTAATATTTATTAATCATATAATTACTACAGTTTTTAATAGGTGAAAAAATGCTGCCTAAATGATCCTTTAAGAAGATTTTTAGTGTATTGGGGTCCAACTCTTTTGAGGAAGAAGAAAAAACATAGATTTTAATCAAACAACCAAATTTAATGGTAAAATAGTTAGATGTCCCTTTGAGGATTTAAATCAAGACAATTATTTTCAGACAAATAAATCAAGACAATTATTTTCAAACAAATATATGTGTCGAATATTTAAGTCTGAATTTCATTTGAATAAACTTTTAAAATACTACTCTAAAAGTTTCTCAAATTTAAGAACTTAACAAGTTTTACTTGTGGTATGTTTATATACAGACTCCTCAAAATAAAGAGAGTAATTAAAATAATTATTTTAAAATTTTGTTTAAAAATTATGATAGATATTTTGAAAATTGAGAAATGAAAATAAGATCAATTTAAAAATTTAAGTATGAAAACGAATATTTTTAAACTCTAAACTAAAATTTAAATCTATAATTTAATTCAGGTGGCAATTCTTGTTTCACAAGTAAATGGAAGATTGTGGCTATCTCGATTCAATTATGTTTACGTGGTCGACGTCAAGTTTTAATTTCCACTTTCTTGTATTANAAAAATCGTATTTAATGACGTACTTGAAGGTTGAATTCTCCAAATTAGTTACGATTATTTATTTATTTATTTTTCTTTTTGCAAAGGTAGTTACGATTCTTACGAAACCTTTGTTTGAATGTTGTTCTACCTTTGGAATACGTCAATTTTTTATAAATAACTTGTTGACTATAGTACTTTTTTTTTTAATTTGTTTGTTCAAATGTCAGAAACAAACAAATAACATTTTACATTATCACAATTTTTTTATGTGAAAAAACTTAATTTTTTTTTTCAAATTTCTTTGGTTTGTGGATATACTTTTTAGAATGAATAAAAAAATTCATATCCTAGTAACTTCTAAATAATACTAAACGAAAAAAGAATCGACGTTTGGTTTTGAAATTTGAGATTTGTGTGTTTAACCATCTGTTGTCTAATCTGAGTCTAGTTTGGGCTGATATCACGATCGAAAAAAATATTTTATTTTACCTTTTCCTTGAAAAATATCATAAAAATTAAAATAAAAAATCAAATCATTAAAAAATGTAAATGAAAAATAATACTTTTTTTAAAAAATTTATATCTACATATTGAAACCAGATTTTTAATAAAGGAAAACTATGTTTAGTAACTTTTTTTTTATTGAAACAATAACTTGGTAACCATTTCTTTTTTTCTAAAATTTTAAATTAAAAAAATTAAATTTTTATATGAAATTTAACTTTTTAAATTAAATATTCAAATTTACGGTTTTATTAATATTTAAAAAAAATAAGGAGAACTAGAAAGAAAAAAAAATCTTATTTTGTTAGTTTCTAAATTTTTTTATTATTTTAGAGGACAATAAAAAACAAACGAACATATACCAAACATTTATGTTTTTCGATAACTATAAACAAGAATCAAGATATAAAAAACGAGAATATTATTTAATGAACCCTTATACCTTTTATCTTTTCTTCCTACATTTACCGACCTAAGAAAAAAGGGTAAATTTTTAAAAAAAGAAAACTGAAAACAAAAACTGAAAAATATTTAAATTCCTTAAAAAAGTAGGAAAAAAAATGAAAGATGATCTTGTAACATGGTTTTAGAAAAATCCAAATCAAGTTTCAAAAAGTAAAAATATACTTTTTGTTATATATATATATATATATAGATTTCTTTTTGGTTCTTTTAAAAATTTTAGTTAGTATTTTAAAAATAAAATTTAGCAACTAGATTACAAATTACAAATTATTTGTTAGCAGACTACCAATTTTATTTTTAAAATAAAATCTTTATCAAACAAACTTTTAGGTTAACCTTTAACATCAATCATTTGAAACTTTTTGTGTAGGACTTCCAATTCTTCTTCGCCTAAACGTGCCACTTTAATTTATCTAGGTGGTCATATTATAGATAATATAGCATTTTTCTTCTCAAATTACTTTTTTCTTTTTTCTTTTTTTTTTTTAGAACTTTTTCTTCTCAAATTTCAATCATATATTTATTATTTATCTTCATATATTTATCATGAACCTAAATTTGGCAGAATATAGAAATTTTGATGTTAATAATATGTTAAAACTATATTATAAGATTTATACGTAACATGCACCATCAACTTAAACTTTTAAATTTAAGAGTGATTTAATTGCAGTGTTAAAATAAATATTTACACATATACAACAATAAGATTTCTGTATGATCTTAGTATTGATATGGTATATGATCTATTTTAACCTCGTACACGCATAGACTTGTTTATGAATTCTAACCAAATAGCACATACACAAATGAAAAACGTATTCTCATTTATTTATAAATAATATATATTCCCTAAACATTGTATTATTTTATACTCAAATATGACTATCTCGAGAATATGTGCGAGGTGGATCAGATAGAACTATTCATAATGAAGCGTGTGAGAGAAGAACTACACAAAAAGAAAGAACACTCAAACGCTGAAGTTAGTAAGAATATGACATATAGATCTTGAGACAAGGAATCAAAATTACATGTCTGCGTATGAGAGTGAATTTCCATTTATAGGAGAAAGTTGTTTTTAGAAATCAATTACACGATTACCTACAATTGCATGAGATACCTCGACAGTAGCCTTACTATTTTAGAGTAACTCTTAGCTCGACCATGTACAAGATTATTTGGAAAAAATGTCACTTGAGGTGGTCTTTCCTTTTGTATTTCACGTGGTAGGTCATATTTTACCCTCCAAAAAATATTAGTATTTCTGGATTATCCGAGGAGATTTGTAAACACAACACATATATATAAAGTAAATTTTTATACACTTTTAAATTTAAGCATTAATTTATTATAAATAATTGTTAGATTATATAAATTATTCTATCCTTGAAAAAAAAATCATTTTTCTCTCTCTTAATTATCACATATTTAAAAGATAGTAAGAACAAAATTTCTATTTATGAGCGAGGGAGCCATATTTGCTCAAAGGTTAATTACATATTATGTTTTAAGTATGGATAAATAAATAAATAAAAGGAAAAAATGTCAGCTTTTGACAGACAAAGAAGACTTCTGAAAGTGGGTTTCTTTTTATTGGTTATTGTGCTCGGTCAACCGTCTTAAGCAACTTGTCCAGGTCGTCTAAATGTCATCCAAATTTTAGGGGTTTTTTCCCCTTTTTGATTTAATTTACTGTTGAACCCCAAGTAATAATTTTCTTATTAAAAAAAAAAGGGATTGTTCTGAATAGTCTATATTAATGGATCATCTTTTTGTTTTTTATATTCTATTTTTGAAAATTAAGCCTTCTAAAGGCTCGTTACATAAGTTTCTTTGTTTTGTTATATATTTTTAAAAATGTTTAAAAAAAATACTAAAAAATGATATATTTCATTAATAACGACTCTTCTTATAAATTGCTCTGAATACAAACTACGTAAGATTTAAGTATTAAAGTTTTTAGTAATGTTAGCCGGAACTTCGACCAACATCTCGTCCTATGCCTTGTTGGCCCAGCATCTTGCCTAATGTATCATGAGTTGAAGAGGTCCAAATAGTTTTTAATTTTTAGCTAAAAATTTAAATGTGTTTTTAAGAAAGGTGATAAGCATATAAGAGAAATTGTGAAAAAGCTAGTATAATTTTTTTAAAAAATAACTAAGAACGAAATATGATGTGAAACATTATATAGTTTTAGGTTTGAGTTTGATTTTAATTTTAATTCATGAATTATTATATCTATTTCGTTAGGATTCTCAAATTCAATATACTTGAGTCCCTACGACTTTATTGAAAATCATTTTATTTCAATAGGTTTTCTTCCTTAACTGTTTACAAAAGTTCAATTTTCTTTTCAAAATGCGACTCTTAAATTAAGGGTAAATTATAAGATATAAATTAAAAGAAAAAAGAAAATAAAACAAAAATACTTATATTTTTGTTAGATAATTTATGAATAACATATTGTTGTATGAAAAAAAAATTAAACACTAAAATAAAAGATTTATATCAAAAAAAAAAATTTACATAATTTATAGACGAGGGATGGGGAGATTTGCGAGAGCAAGCGACCTAGCATTTGAGTTTAGCTTTTATTTGTTTATTATTTATTTATTCTTTATGACACAACATTGATGATATATATTGATCAGATGTTAGCGTGGTATAGTTCAATAGGTCTCACATGTTGTATTAAAAAAATCGTAGCTAGTGTGACAAATCTAATAATGATAAAATTAAATACACCAAATCATTTTTTTTCTAATAAAACACCAAATCTATTTTAATTTAACTTCCCAATGCACATCACATCAAAATTCTCTTTATGAAAAAAAAAACTACAATCATACCAAAATTAAGTACCAATTTCATAAATAAATCATTTAGTTGAACAAAAATTTGAAAAATATATATGAAATTTTATTTGATTTCATTACCTTTACAATATAAAAAAAAATACTGAGGCCATAATAAATAGTTTTATAATAGAAAAATGCTTCGTTCCTTACTGCGATGATCCACTATTGAAAAATTAATAACTAAAAAAACCATTTTTACAAAATAGTCCCATCTAATTAAAGGAACCGAACAAGTCGGCAATAATTCTTTTTAAAAAATGAAAACTCAACTAATTATGTGTTTTAGTTTCAAAATTTATCATCGTCTGTGTTGATAAACTTTACGTTTTTTTTTCATTTTTTAAAGTATATCATATGAGGTGGAAATTTGAATTCTCAACTTTATGATTAGATATATATACCTTAATCTACTTAATTATTTTTTGATTGGCAAAAATTGACGGACCTAATTAGGACAAAAGTGGAGAGAAAAGGTAACATCCTCAGCATATAACTCAATTGGACAATATATTACTTATTTTTTAAAAGTCGGAGATTCGTACCTATTCCGGTAAAAATTATAAAAGAAAATAAAAAATTGATACCATGCGTGTAATTTAAGATTTTAAACTTTTTAACTAATCAAATCACTATCAGAATAAGAAAGTGAAAAAGGTATAATTGCAACCAGCCGCAGTTTTTCGCCCACTTTTTTCCAGTGTCAAAGTTTTGATGAAAAGATAAAAGGCTGCGGATTAGTAATTAATGTATATATTTTTTTAATTGCTATGCATGGAATGCATGCTAAATTAGCCAAATTTCACATGATTATGCCACAAAAATTCTTCCACTTCCATTAAAAGTAGCCAACAATGGTACACATATTTAAATAATAATTACATATACATAGAATTCGATCCTACTAATTGTCACTTCAATATTAATAAAAACACAACCATTTAAGGTAAAAAGTTTTCTGTGTCAAAAAAAAAAAAAAGTAAAAAGGTTGTAGATCTGCTTTATGTTTCCATCAATTTTGACTATCACTTCTTTTTAGATGTTTATATTTTGGTTTAAACCCTAATTTAGTTTCTAAATTTGTAAATTTATTTCATTTCGGTATTTGAAATTTCGAACCGTTTATTCTAGTCATTGAATTGTGATAACCCATTTTAGAGCCACATAGCTTCTAAACTTTAAAAAAAAAAGGTTAATCATTTAGATCCTTTCTATTAATTTACTATGTAATATTGTCCATCATCAATACATTAAAACACATTTACAAAAGTTACATTATACCTATGCTATGCTAAAAAGTTAATGAAAAGTAATGGTAAAAATCATAATGAAATAGACATTTTAAAAATATAGGAACCTAAATAAAATAAACTTAAAAGTTGAAGAGCTAGATCCCTAAGAAGCAAAACAAAATAACATCCTTAATTTAAGGATCCAACCGAGTTTTGTTTCTTAGTTCAACGACGGGTATAGAGATACAGTTTCGAATTTATGATCTTTCGATTGAGAATATATACTTAACTATACATAGGTTCAGATTGAAATTATAATAAGATTTAAAACTTAAGTTTATCATAATCTAACTTTGAAAATTCATGGGTAAATAAAAGTTGATAAACAAATTGTAATTTAACATGAAATAATGTATGAAAATGGTCTCAAAAGATGTATAAATCAATTCACCATCACATCCGATGTGAAGACGAAAATTCTTGAGAATTTAATTCAACGATTACATCACCATGTTGCTTTAGCAATAAAAAATGGACTAAAAATAAAATTGACTACGACCGAAAGTGGAACCAAAAAGTTCGGTTGTAAAAGTCAAAAGATTTCTAAAATGATCGATATTTTCTTTGGTTAAATAAAATTTAATTAGTCAATTAAACTTCATGGAGGGGCGAATAATTTTATGGGGGGGATTTTCAGTAATTAATTTCGATTAATTTGTTTAAGCGTATTAGATTGTTCTTAACAAGACATTTTAGTCAATAAAAGTGGCGAACAGAAAAACTCTAGCCATGATTTAATATTTAAAAAAAGAAAAATAGTGAAAATGATGTTTTTTTCTTTATAATTCAATGCATTGTAAGACACGAGATTAATTCAAACGTTGAATTATAAAATGAATAAAATGTTTCGAACATAGTGTTAATAAGAGTAACCTAAGCTTATCATGACATAAAATTATAAATATATATATTTATTTCCTCAATGGATTTGTTTTTGTAATTCTTGCTGTTGTATTGACAAGTCCCAATGAGAGTGTATAACACCTCAAAATTATTGAATAAAAAATTGTAGATGTTATTTAAAATATCTTGTAATTGGAAAAGTCTGATGGAAATTAAGTGCCTATTTACTTTTAATTTACGAGAATATATTTAGGTAAATAAACAGAAAACGAAAGAAAATATTTTTTTGTATGCAGGTATTTGTTGAAGCATTCAAAGTCTTAAAAACTCATTAATTTTGTGCTGGTAAATAAACAGAAAACGAAAGAAAATATTTTTTCTATCACGATGCAATAGGCATCGCTTGAATATGGGCGTGTCTATCGAAAGTAGTCTTAAACTCCCACATGTCGAGTATGAGTGCACTATGTCCAAAATTGAATTAGTAGATCATATTAATATCCATGAGTTCCATCTCAAAATCAATTGACAATAAGAATAGTAATCCATATCCATTATAAACCATTATAAGGTCGATTTTCGTTTCAATGTAGGATCCTTAACAAATCAGAATTGTCTCTAGTCTTAACAACATACAATATACATAAGTGCGCACACACAATAGATCTAGCCAAGAGTAACAACTAACAAACTTGGTCATAAATAATGCATAAAAATACTAGATTAGACGTGTCAACAACTAGTGAAGAAAATTGTAGAATAATATGATATAGTTGTATCTATATATTATATTATATAATCCTATATATCACTTATAGTACGAATTACAACTAGGGGTTCTTCTGACTAACAAAGGGGTAGCAATGAAACATTAAGAGATAGGGCAAATGTCTCCCAGATGGGACCTTGGAGACCATATATTATAAATAATTTGATATTTGATGAAAGGTGGGGGAAAAAATTAAAACATGTGCCTGTTGAAGAGCAGCTGCAGAGACCCTGAAATTTAATTGGAACAAGACATGATATAATGCTGTCTTGGGTGAACACAGACATATTTTGCTTTCACATCAGTCTTTGATGGTTATAATTTTTTTTTTTCCCCCAGGAATCATGCCATATTTGGTAAGGTTGTCACGTAACCTCCCCATTTTTGTTGTGTTTTACAATTATTGAGGTTTTTATTGCATCTTTTTGCTCAGTACAGCCGTACTGTAACCTGCTCGCACCCATTGTCTAGCTTCTGTAAATTTTGATTAAAATTCATTGGAGTTGCGGAGTCGGAAAAAAAAAAGTTTTAAATAAATAAATCCTACTGAAGGTTATGTACGTACCATTATTTATTATTATTAATTTTTTACTTGTCTCTGATCTAAATAATGTGTTAATTATATGTTACAATAGGAATGGTTCGGATGTTTAATTAAACCACACACATATATATAGTACAACACCTGGGTTGATTTAACCATAAATTTTCTCACAAATGAGTGCTTTTTAGGGGGGAAAAAAAATCCGAAAATCATAGTTAAATAATTCTAAAAACTTATTTTTAAATCTAGTGATGTGAATTTAAGGGAAGGTGAAAATTGATAGAATACCGAAAAGAATAACTAGGATTTCTTATCTTTAATTTGATTATATTTGTGCTAAAGCGAGTATATAGTTCAGTGGTAATTGATATATATGTCTCCATGTGAGTTTGATTCTCCACCGCAGTTTTATACTGAAAAAAATAATTATATTTGTATAGACTAAATCTGACGTATATTTTAAGAATTTGAAAGATATTTTTATTTAATAACATGTTGATTTGGATCTGGGACATTTCGAGAGAAATTATATTCGAAATTATATCTCAACCAAATTGATAGTCTCAAAGTCGACAAAGGTGGTTATATAGAAACAGTTGACTTGGATGCTGATGATAAATAAATCCAAATCATAAAGAAACACCACACGAATCACATACTCGAAAAGGGCATAAATCCAAGGCATAGCATGGCCTCTTCCCTTAAATGAGCTAAGAACATATCTACATGAAGTGACATAAAATTATTTTTTTATTTTTTTATTTTGACATTTAAAACGAGACATTAGAAAACAAAACAATAAAGCTAGCCGTCAGATCAAAGGCCCTCTGTTTTCTTATTATTAATTTCAGAAAATTTACTTTAGAACACTGGTTTAATTTTTGACTTAATTATCCTTTTTTACTCGTTATATTAATCTGCCGTTATCTTGGCCTTCTGAGGTTCAGATTTGGTATGCCCCAGCTGCCCTTCCTTTTAAAAACCAAACAAACTCGATTTCAGACACCAGACCACAAATGTTTGGTTTCTTTCTCTGTCTAATAACCTAATTTTCTGATTAATATTTGACACCCAAAAAGGCTGTCAAAAATATTCAAACCTACCTCCCATTGAAAAGAAGTATTAAAGCTTAAATACTTTGTTTGAAATTTTTATTTTGGTCTTTCTTCCCTGTGTTTTTACTTTTAAAAATGTTTATTTTGATTCATGTACTTTAAAAAAGTGACAAATTGATACCTATTTGTAAAATTTTAACCCAAGTTTTAAACAAAATAGAAATTCTTTAATTCAAAATTTTCATAGAAATAAGATAAAAATAAAAATGAATGGAAATTTTTTTTGTCACTTTTTAAAGGTATAAGGACCAAAATAGAAAATTTGAAAGTATAAGGACTAAACTAAATAAAATTTGACAAAAATATGAATCAAAATTGATGTTTTACAAATACAAAGATCAAAATGAACAATAATTGAAATTAGACAAAATAATATTTAACTCAAGTATTAGTGTTGAACCGTTTGAGTTATATTGTCATTAACTAATTCGTAATATAATTGTTGCTCACAGTATAACGTAGGATTGAAAATTTAGAATATATTTTTTAAGTTTAAATCTTATTTTGCCTCTAACTTCTCATGTTTATTTTATTTTTGTCTATAAATTTTAAAACTTATTTTATTTTAGTCATACCTAGCAAGATAGTATCTATTTAGTCTTACTTTGAAAAGTTTCCAATAGATTTATGAACTTTCATGTGATTTCTCTACAATAAATCTGACTTTGTCTGACATTAAAAAGAAACGATGACCGTCAGCTAAACAAGATCGTTTCGAGTGTCCCTATTTCTTTCTAACGATGGTCGTCTTTAAGGACGATCACTGTCTCCATTAAAGATTGACTTTTAATGACAAGCATTGCCTGTCATTAAAGTGTAATGATGATGGGCTCGATGCTACTTCACGTTGTAGGGTCGAGGGATCGAAGAATCCAATTGAAAAATCATTGCTCGGATCCACCAGATGCTATTGATGCTCGCAAAATCGCCGCAATATCATGGGTTACTCTTTGGGGAGGGAGGTTGAATAGTTATAAATTTGTGAATAAAGTGGGTTATAAATTAAAATTAGGGTAGGTCACTAAAATTCCTTCAACGATATCGGTTTTTGACCGTCATCGAAAGCTGGTTTTTCCTTGAAATTTAGCGTGTTTTTTTCTTGTCCGTCATTGTTTCTTCCGTATTTTAATTTTTGACCGTCAATAAAAGCTAGATTTGTTTTAGTGTTTATGTCCAATTAATCTGTATACTTAAATAATTTCGAATAACTTACTTATCGAACTTTTAATTTTGTATCTAACGAGTTCATGTCATCAATTTTATAGTTTAATTTTTGTGTACCCATAGTGACAATATTATTTAAGAATTATATTCAAAATTAACCTATCACATGATTCTCAAATCATATTAATTAGCTTTAAATAAATTAATATCAGAAACCTATTAAACAAAATTGAAATTTCAAAGTGGGCATAGACTTGTTAATTTTTTTTAAAGGACGGGAATCAAATAAAATCAATGAAAGTTGAAAAATTTATTACTATTTTTTCATGGTACTAGAACCAAATAGATACAATATTAAGTGGTATAGAAAAACGAGAGGGTTGCTTTCAAAGGCAAATCTTTGCTGGGGGATCAGCTCTTACATTAAACCTAAAGGCTAAAAGGTCATTTTCAAAAGAGAAAGAAAAAGAAGAATAATATAATATTGTTTTATGTGTGCCAAAATTTTATTCCACATGCTTTAATAATTTGTCAATGAGCACATATAAAACCAAAGGGGGGGCTTATTTTTCTTCCTAAGATAAGATTTGGTCTCCCTCATTCACTACACTAACTTTTTACTTAATTCATGCCACCAAAATATATATGCTATTGCCCTCTTAATGTGAAAACAAAATATTGCAAAAATATTCAACTCTTTTCTGATCTCCACTTTTGAAAAATCTGCCCCAAAATTAATTCCCTTTACCCAACTTCATTAAATTCTTCTCTCTCTCTCTCTTCTGGATATGCCATTAAAAAAAAAAAAAGAAAAAAGAAAAAATGGAAACCAAAGTCAATTCCTACTTCCCATTAAATCCCAATATGCCATTTTCAAAAGTTTTTTTAGTGTAAAATAAAATAATATTGTATTTACATGTTAATTTTGTTTGCAAAATTTCCTCACCAACTCCATTAATTATATAGTATTTCTTTGACTAAAGGAAAATAGAACCTTCCATTTTGGTGCCTCTCTGTTCATTTTTTTAAGGTGAAGAAGAAGGCGGCCTAAAAAGTTCCCTTTTTGTGCCGTTTTCCATTAACTTTGAGCTGCTTTTCAAAAAGGATTGACTAATTATCGATGTGATTTTGTTTTTAAATTGGGTTGGATATTCTATAAATCATCAATTTTGAGTGATGATTTATAGAGAGAGAGGAAAAATCAACAACGGAAATTAATGAACAAGAGAAATAATTAGTAGTGGGTTTTGAATCAATGTTTGAATTAGTTTTAAGTAGTGATCAATTTCAGCATTAATGGAAACCATTAAACTTTGTAATTAGTAATTTCTTAGTTCATTGAACTCATCTTCTTATAATAATCAATGATTTCTCCATATATAGACCTTCCCTTTTCATTGGTCAAATTTGTGTTTATCACCACATAAATAATTAAATATTATTTTCCATTTTTTTGTAATCTCAGCCAGATGCATGCATATACTATTTCCCAAAAAAAAAAAAAAAATGATGCATGCATTTACACTATACTTTTAATATTTTCTTTGTTCAAAGTTTGTTTTGTTTACATTATACTTCAAAAATCCTGTCACAGTGCTTTAAAATTGGAGACAAAAATCATGAAATTTTTGTAGAAATAAAAAATTACCAACATTTTGTATTTAGTGTTATGAATTTAAAATCAACAAAAAATAATTACAACTATGTGACTTTTAACCTATATAGTGTGAGCAAAAAATATATAGTGTTGAGCTATAGGTTGATGTATAGTTATGATTTTTGAACCATGATTTTCATCATATTTGATATTTTATGAAATTAAAATATTTCATAGAATCTAATATTGAAATTAAAATATTTCATAGAATCTAATAATTCTACCAAATAATATCATCTTATTATCTGCATATATATGACCGAGGCTGCATATTGCAAGCTTTAATAGCCCAATGGGCCGTATGAAGTTATGGGCCCAAAACCTTCACATCTGGGCTAGGCGAACGTAGTTATACCAATTACGATTATTTTCAAATTTATCTCATTTTTTTAGTAGAATATTTGGGGTGGGATTGAACTTACGACATCTTAATTAGGGATATATGTCTTGCTTTGGCCAAATTTATCTCGTTTCTAAATCAAAATAATTATAAATTTGTAGGATCACTGAGTTCATGACTTTGTAAAAGTTTGTTTTGTTTAAAACGTGTAAAAGTTTGAGTTAAATTACAAGTTTAACCTCTCTCTTAGAGTTTATCTAATAAGTTATTGAAATTTTAAAAGTGTTTAATAGAGTCTTGAATTTGTAATTTTTTGTTCGATAAGTTTTTTATTTATTAGATAGTTGTCCGAATTATTTGATTCTAAATTTAAAGATTAGACATAAAATTCAATATTGTATCAGTAAATTTATAAATTTTCATCAAATGCCAAATAGGTCATAGGACTAGGTACAGATCAGAAAGTTAATTGACATTTCAGTACAAATTTTTAAATATGTGACTTTTTTTTTCAAATGTCAAATAAGTCAGGAAAATTGTACTGTATTAAGTAAAATTACACTATATAACATAAATTTAATACATATATTTTTAAAGATGCGATTTTTTGTTTAAATATAGCGTAAATTTGACTTTATTATTGCGTTTTATATTATTACTCCATTTTGGGTGCCTATGTATGTATCTATATATATATATATATATATATATATATTTGAATAAGAGGACTGCTACATTTTAACAAAATATATTTATTTTATGCTATTTAAATACCTCATTATATTGTATTATTATTTTTTGTTGGGAGATTTATTAAGAATATTTTATTATTTTATATTTTGAAAATTATTAAGAAATTTTTATTTGATATATTATATATATATTTGTTTATATCACTAAAAAAACTAAAATATGTCATTGATATTTTCCATCGAAAGAAAAAAAAAAGTTTTCTTTTTCGTTTTAATACGTAAAAAAAGTAATTATTATTAGATCTTTTTTCATTTGTAAAAAGAAAAATAATAAGAAAATAAGAAACAAAAAAGAGGTATCGTTTTTTAAAATGGAATTAATTGAAGGATCACGGATCAACGTCACGAAATCAACAAGTTAATTAGCCGTTACGTCAGTATCGTCAGACGCTCGTCTTCAACGGTCCATTTCTTAGTTGAACAATCTTCACTACACAGGCGCGCTCTGTTTCCCGCCATCACTCAGACTCTCAGTCAGAAGCGTGACCGCCACCTGTCTCGCCGGCCGCGGGTTTCCACCGGATGACAGGCTGTCATTCGCTGTCCACCGTAACGGCCTCTGGCTATATTTTATTCCTCACTTGCGCTCTCTTCTTCTTCTTCTTCAGAGCCTTCCGTCAACATCAACTTTCGCGCCAGCGGCCTCTGCCCTTTTGAGTGGTTCGTTGCGACCTTGCAAACCCTAGATCGGACCAGGCGAAGAGAAAGCGCAGCGCAGAACTGGAAGACGGCTTCTCGTCTCGTTGATGAAAATGTAGAGGTAATACAACTCTGTTTCAGCCTTTTATTGTTCTGGGATTCGATTGGAACTTCAAGGGTCCGATCTGATGGTTTTCCGATTGTTTCTCCTTTGTTGGTTTTCCGCTCCAATGCCATTAATTTTTTCTTATTTCCCATCTTAATCAGCGCATTCTTCAGTGATTCCTTATCTATCTGTTTTATTTTCTCCTTTTCTTCTGTGTGTTTATTTCGGGGTTAACTGAGAACTTCTGAGGTCAATTAGGGTTATTTTTTTGCCTGTTAAATTTACATTGATGGCTTTTTGTTTTTCGTGGTTGTGAAAACGAATTAGGGGGTTTATTATCAAGCAGGCACTCTTCCTTTTCTTTTCGAATTTTATGAACATTATGAATGTGAAACATGGCAGGTGGGGAGTTTGGAAGACACGGCTTTCTTGGCTCTTGGCATAGGGGCACTGGTGGTATCGTGTGTAACAACGGAGTTCGTCACGTGTCATGTAATGTACGTTTCTGCAATTTTATTAGATGATGTTAATGTTAATTCCTCGATTGGTAATTATAATTTTATGGACTGTGTTTTGATGTGAATTACCAGGATGCATGGACGGAAGGTGTTATTTTTGGTTCACAACAGAGGAGGATGCAGAGGAGGATTTTCTTTCTGAATTTGGGTGATGAATTGGAGGTTGGATTGAGATGGATTGGCAGAGATGTGGGACCTGGTCGTTTATTGAGTTAATTTCTCAATGTGAAAAGATTCCTACCATCCTGTTTCTTTCAAGCAAAATACGGTATGAAGTTCGGGCAGAAAAGATTTCTGAAAATGACTGATTTCTCATTCATAGTAATTGAAATAGAATAAGATAGAACCCTTAAGGTTCTTTACCAAATTCAAGAGTCAATAGTTAAATGTTGACGGCTTAGGTGAACTTAATCGTTTATATGGACTCCATTACTTTCATTTGAATTTTATATTCCTTTTTCTTTTCCCGAACTTTTTTTTAATAGAAGGGAAAATGCTCATAAAGTTTTATGCCCTTGCTCTTTTGTTATTGGTATATGTCATTTGATCCATTCCAATAAGCGTAATTTTGATTTTTCCACCTCCTTCTTTGCAGGTCACCTTCCTTCGCTAGAGCGAGGTCAAAATCAGATCACTTATTAGATGTTCCAGTAGGTGGAGATCTTCAACTTTTTAACATTCAATTGTCACTCGAGAGATCATAGATCTAGATCACTGTTGAGATCTCCCCATTATTCTAGGGTATTTGTTAATAATTGCATAATTGTCAATCTGTTTTAACTAGTTATTGATGATATTTCACAATATTCTATGTTGTGAATTTATATGAATTTTGCATAAAAAATAATGTGCAGGTAATTCATGATAGGGTTGACATTGTTGAGGGTAGTTTGGTGACCACTAGTCACTCAATTATTGGTGGGTATTTGTCTTTGTGAACTTAATTTGAGAGAACCAATCGTATGTACTAATTTTTAACTCTAAATTAATACTTTTGATTGCAGCTACTCAAAAATTGTTAGACCTTCAAACAGAGATTGGAGAGCAGAAAAGCTGCAAAGGTAATTAAGTTTGCTTCATGCACATTTTTTGTGCCCTGTCCTTCATCTTGTAGTTATATAAATTATAAAATTATAAGGTTCAGCTGAGAGCTGTATCATTTACTCTAATACTAATTAAAATTTGAACTTAATCCTTTATGCTCTATTGGATTATGTTTTCATATTTTTTTTAAAAATTACTTGTTGGCTCGAATGTCTTTCTTCTTTACATCGTAAAAACATTTTTGCAGTCTTGCTAAAATTGAAAAAAAGGAGACTACTCTTATGAAAATGTGAAGCTTTGTATAGATTTAATTTTTCCAAAGAAGAGATTAGAAATCAGAGAAATTATTAGTAAGAACTTAAAATTAATTATTTAACTTTTTCACTATATTTTAATGTAAACAATTTGCATGGTTGATGCTTCTTATTTCATTAGTCATGAATTAATCATATGATTTGAGACTAAATAAAACATCAAGACGATTTCGTTTTTGTTCTCCTTCAACTTGTCATCTCATTTTGATAATCCAATCAACCCATGAATCCAATTTGAATCAACCATGAAAAGACCTCTTGGGCTTGTAATAATTATTTTTCAAAAGTTAAATCATCTTATATTTTGAAAAAAAGAATCACAATATCCCATAAATACGATTTGGTTTTTCATAATAATATTATCAATACTATTATCAATATGGAAATGATTAATATCATTTTCAAAATTTCTATGGTATTTTCGAAAAGGACACTTTACCAATTTAAATTTTGTTTAATCCTTCGAGACACGTTGATTGAAATATTTATAATTCCTTCAATCCATTATAATTCATTCCTTTTATGTAGGCAATTCTAGTTGCTTTCTGTCAAGGATTCCAACATGTGTGCGACCTAATTCTCACTTGAAGTATATTTTTGACATTGTTGTAGTCCTAATAAGGTGAGGTTCCCACACAACAGAATCTTTATAAATATTTCAATTTTTGTTTTAAATTTGCTGGTATTTGTTTTTAGCCATTATAGGTTTTTTTTTTTGACCTGAACATTATCATTTTTATTTGACCTGTTAGCCTTTATAGGTTTAATCTTTATTGTATTTTTTTTTAATGCTTTTTGTACTGCTACAGATTTATTTATTTTTAATTTAGAGGTTAAAAGATTAAATTACAATAAAGATTAATAACTAACTATTATGAATGTTAAACCTGAGAGAGGTTCATAAGTAATATCTTTGGATTTATTACTGTTTTTGGGTAGTTTGAAATAGAGCATTGAACCCTAATTTTTTCCCATTAGAAACTAACTGATCCAAACATATATGAGGAATTTAGGAGTTTTTGTTCTATGGGACAAAGGGATTTCGCAAATAAATTGGAGGCTACAGTAGGTGCTGACAAGCCATTTGTGGTTCTAAGAAGGTAGAAAGATTATTTAAGGAGCTGGAAGATCAAATAATGGGAGTGCATCAAGGTAAAAGGAAGGTCAATCATGCGGCAATAATTTAAATATGACATGTTATTTGGAGTTTTATTAGCTTGTGGACAAGTGGTGGAGAAATAATAAAACTAGCGACCTTCTAGGTATGCCATAAGAAGTTTAGAAATAATCTAGATTTGTGTGAAAAGTTAAGATATTTGAAAGTAAAGTTAAGATGTTTGAGAATCACTTTCAATGGAAGCACTTGAATAGAAGATACAAGAGCTCTTTAAAAAACAAATTGAATTGTTATTATTTAAGGAGGAAGGAAGATACTTTTCTAGGATAAAGGGATTTTGGATTAAAGTATGAGAATAGAATTCAAAGTGGATACAGTGTTAAAGATGATGGGACGACTTTGAATTGCCAATAAGTTTCCTTGATAATAAAATGTTTGAGGGAGTTGAAACAATGGAAGCACCGCAATAAAAGACATAAGGGCTATTGGTAGCAGGGAATCATTGGATTGTATTGGTCAACAAAATGGATAAACGAGAATCTTTTGGATTTGTTGAGTTTAATTGTTATGTATTTAAGGAGGAAGGAAGATACTTTGTTAGGAAAAGAGATTTTGGATGAAATTATGAGACTAGAATTCAATTTTTGGTTTGAAGAGTTCTTGTCATTCTTTTGATTGTAAACAATGGTTGAGCTGCCAAATATAAGGTCTATTTTGGGACAAGTGAGGAAAAAGAATTGTAAAGATTTGAAAGTTAAGTTTTTTATGGAAAAAAGATTTTCCAAGTGGATAGAGTATTAAGATGATAGGACGAAGGTACTTTCTTAGAATTGTCAATAAGTTTCCTTGATAATAAGATGTTTGAGGGAGTTGAAATAATGAAAGCACCATGATACAAGATATTTGGGCTATTGGTGGCAGGGAGTAGTTGGATTGTATTGGTCAACAAAATGGATGAAGGAAAATATTTTGGATTTTTTGAGTTGAATTGTTATGTATTTAATGAGGACAAAAGATACTTTGTTAGGATAAAGGGATTTTGGATTAATGTGTGAAACTAGAATTCAATTTTTTGCCTTAAGAGCTCTTGTCATTCTTTAGATTGGAGATAATGATTGAGCTACCAAATATGAAAGTTTATTTTGGGACAAGTGAGGAAAAGGGTTGGTATAGATTTGCAAATTGGATAGAGTATTAAGATGATGGGACGAAGATACTTTCTTAGAATTCTAATAAATTTCTTTGATGATAAGATGTTTGAGAAAGTTGAAACAATGGAAGCACCAAAATAAAAGACATTAGGGCTATTGGTGGCAAGGAATAGTTGGATTGTATTGGTAAATAAAATGGATAAAGGAGAATCTTTTGGATTTGTTGAATTTAATTGTTATGTATTTATAAGGAGGAAGGAAGATACTTTGTTAGGATGAAGGGATTCTGGATTAAAGTATGAGACTAGAATTCAATTTGTTGTTTAAAGAGCTCCGTTGTTCTTTGGATTGGATATAATGATGGAGCTACTTAATGATAAGGTTTATTTTGGGACAAGTGAGGAAAAAGGGTTGTAAAGTCTTGAAAAGTGGATATTTTCTTTGAATGGTTGAAAGAAAGAGATGAGAATTCGAATTTCTCAAAATATCCGGAATTGTCTTATGGAATGGACAATTCCTTCATAAGTCTAAAACGAACAAGTGAGGGATGATGAAAAGAGGTTTGATGGAATTTTAAAGAATGGAAGCTCTAAAATAAAACATATTAGGGTAATTGGTGACGGAGAAAAGTTTGATTGTATTGGTAAATAAGATAGACAATAATGAAAAATAAGAATTTGGATTATAAAGGATTTATTGAGTTTTATGGTTATGTATTCAAGGGGAGGAGAACGATACTTTGTTAGATATAGGAATTTGGATTTAAGAATGAGACTAGACTTCAATGTTTTGACTTCAGAGTTATTTTCTTGAGAATTTGGATAAAAACTTTCCTTATTTGGTTGGAGCTAATAACTGAGCTACCAAATAGTAAGGTCTATTTTGGAGCCAATGAGGAAAAAAGGGTTGTAAAGATTCACAAAATGGAGGAAGTATTGAGGATTGGACAAAGATACTTTCTCATTGCGGTTTGCCTTGGAGAATTAATTTAGAAGAATACATTAGAGATTATGTATTCCACGAGAAAAAAATATATGTGTAGTCTCTTGATGGATGGACTATGTATCGGAATAGACATATTAAAACAAAAAGGTGAAGAATTCCTTGAAAATAGGTTTGGGAATAAGAAGTTTGGAAATGTTTTAGATTTTTATGGAAGTTAAAGACATTTGTGAAACACTTCCGATTGGACTTTGTAATAAAGGATTTTTATTGGATACAAAGCTTTATAGTTGTGGATACAAAATTTTAAAATTCTTTGAAAAGTTTATTTTGGAATAAGATGACATAAAGAAATTTGGAAATATTCTAGGTTTATGTGGAAAGTTGAGGAATTTTTTAGTCATTTCATTTGATTTTCATAGTTGTGGATTTTTATTGGCCATGTAGTTTGCTCAAATTGGAGATCTATTAGTATATCGTTTTGAGTTTCACATGTTTTTGGATAAGTGGTGGAGAGACTTATAAGTCTAAAGGAAGAATTGAAAGATGACGAAAAGAAATTTGAGAGAATTGTAATGAATGGAAGCGATTGAATAAAAGATGTTAGTGTAATTGGTGCTAGAGAAAAATTTGATTCTATTTGCCAATAAGATGGATAAAGGACAAATAGTTTGGATTTGTTGAGTTTTATGGTCATGAATTTAAGGAGGGAGAAATATTAGGGTAAAAGAATTTTGGATTAAAGAATGATACTAGACTTCAACTTCTTGTCTTAAGAATTCCTTTTTTTGAGAAGTGGATAAGAATTTTCGTCCGAGGATACCGATTGAGCTACCAAGGAATACGATTTTGTTTTGGGCTTGTGATGGAAAAGGTTATAAAGATGAGAAAGTGGATGAAGTATTAGGATGATTTGACAAAGATACTTTTTGACTCGCTATTGGTTGGCTTGAATAATTAAATGAGAATATATTAGACATTATGTACTTTGAGGAAAAAGATATCTCTAGTCTTGGAGGGACTATGCATCAGAACATACATATTCAAAGGACAAGTGAATAATTCCTAGAAAAGTTAATAGGGCATAAGATGACATATTATGTGGAAAGTTAAGATATTTATGAATCACTTCGATCTGGTCGCGTTGTGGCAAATTTTTAATGGTGTATGGTTTTTAGTTGTACATGTTTTGGACAACCAGTGGAGAAACTTGTAAATCCAAGTGGAACAATTGAGGGACAACAATTCGTGGTTGAGGGAAGTCCTAAAAATTGATGCACTACAATAAAAGATATTGGGGTTCTTGGGGAAGTTAGATTGAATTGGGAATAAGACTAATAAAGTACAATATTTTGGATTTATT